>MCJB01003601.1:0-10008 GCA_002018475.1 Nicotiana obtusifolia | reverse complement strand
AGGGTTTCCATTCCCTAGTCTCCTTTTCCAACATAGGGTCTCTACTCCCTTGTTGATATTATTTTAGACATAGGGTCCGCACACCTAAGTCTCCATATCCAACATAGAGTCTAAACTCCCTAGTTGATGTTATTTTAGATATAAAGTCTCCACTCTCTAGTCTCATTTTCCAACATAGGGTCTCCACTCCCTTGTTGATGTTAATTTAGACATTTGGTCTCCACTCCCTAGTCGCCTTTTCAAACATAAGGACTGTACTCCCTAGTTTATGTTATTTTAAACATAGGGTCTCCGCTCCCTAGTTGTTGTTATTTTAAACAGAGGTTCTACACTCCCTAATTGATGTTATTTTAGACATATGGTCTCCATTCCTTAGTCTCCTTTTCCAACGTAGGATCTCCACTCCCTAGTTGATGTTATATTAGACATAGGGTCTCCACTCCCTTGTCTCCTTCTATAACATAAGGTCTCCACTCCCTATTTGATGTTGTTTTAGACATAGGGTCTCTACTCACTATTCTCTTTTCCAACGTAGTGTCTCCACTCCCTAGACGATTTTATTTTAGACCTAGGTTCTCCATTCCCTAGTCTTATTTCAAACATAGTGTCTCCGCTTCCTAGTTGATGTTATTTTAGACATAGGGTCTCCACTACCTAGTCTCTTTTTCCAACATAGGGTCTCACTCCCTAGTTTATTTTATTTTAGACATAGGGTCTCCACTCCCTAGTCTCGTTTTCCAACATTTGGTCTCCACTCCCTAGAAAATATTATTTTTGACATAAAGTCTCCACTCGCTAGTCTCTTTTCCAATGTAGGGTCTCCACTCCCTAGCTGATGTTATTTTAGACCTAGGTTCTACATTCCCTTGTCTTATCTCCAACATAGGGTCTCCATTCCCTAGTTTATTTATTTTAGCCATAGGATCTCCACTCCCTAGTCTCTTTTCCAACATAGGGTCTCCACTCCCTAGTTGATGTTATTTTAGACATAGGGTCTCCTACTCCCTAGTCTCCTTTTCCAATATAGGGTCTCTACTCCCTAGTTGATGTTATTTCCTTTTCCAATATAGGGTCTCTACTCCCTAGTTGATGTTATTTTAGACATAGGGTCTGCACTCCAAAGTCTCCTTATCCAACATAAGGTCTACACTCCCTAGTTGATGTTATTTTAGATATAAAGTCTCCACTCTCTAGTCTCCTTTTCCAACATACGGTCTCCACTCCCTAGTCTCTTTTTCCAACATTGGGTCTCCACTCCCTAGTTGATGTTATTTCAGACATAGGGTCTCAACTCCCAATTTTCCTTTTACAACATAGGGTCTCCACTCCTTACTTCATGTTATTTTAGACATACGATCTCCATTCCCTAGTTGATGTTGTTTTAGGTATAGGGTCTCCACTCCCTAGTCTCCATTTCCTACATATGGTCTCTACTCCCTAGTTGATGTTATATTAGACATAGGGTCTCTACTCCCTCGTCTCCTCTTTCAACGCAGAGTCTCTACTCCCTAGTTGATGTTATTTTAGACATAGGGTCTCCGCTCCCTAGTCCCCTTTTGCAACATACGGTCTCCATTCCCTAGTTGATGTTATTTTAGACATAGGGTCTTCACTCCCTAGCCTTCTTTACCAACATAGGTTCATCACTCCTTAATTGATGTTATTTTAGACAAAGGGTCTCCACTCCCTAGTCTCCTTTTCCAACATAGGGTCTCTAATCCCTAGTTGATGCTATTTTAGACATAGGTTCTCCACTCCCTTTGTCTCTTTTCCCAACATAGGGTCTCCACTACCTAGTCTCTTTTTCAAACACAGGGTCTCCACTCCCTAGTTGATGTTATTTTAGACATAGGGTCTCCACTCTCTAGTCTTCTTTTCCAGCATAGGGTCCCCATTCCCTAGTTGATGTTGTTTTAGACATAGGGAATCTACTCCCTTTTCTCCATTTACAACATATGGTCTATACTCCCTCGTTAATGTTATTTTAGGCATAGGGTTTCCACTCCCTAGTCTCCATTTCCAACATAGGGTTTCCACTCCTTAGTTGATGCTATTTTAGGCATAGGGTTTCCATTCCCTAGTGTCCTTTTCCAACATAGGGTCTCTACTCCCTTGTTGATGTTATTTTAGACATAGGGTCCGCACACCTAAGTCTCCATATCCAACATAGGGTCTACACTCCCTAGTTGATGTTATTTTAGACATAAAGTCTCCACTCTCTAGTCTCATTTTCCAACATAGGGTCTCCACACCCTTGTTGATGTTAATTTAGACATAGGGTCTCCACTCCCTAGTCGCCTTTTTAAACATAAGGTCTGTACTCCCTAGTTTATGTTATTTTAAACATAGGGTCTCCACTCCCTAGTTGTTGTTATTTTAGACAGAGGATCTACACTCCCTAATTGAAGTTATTTTAGACATAGGGTCTCCATTCCTTAGTCTCTTTTTCCAGCATCGGGTCTCACTTCCTAGTTTATTTTATTTTAGACATAGGGTCTCCACTCCCTAGTCTTGTTTTCCAACATTGAGTCTCTACTCCCTAGTAAATATTATTTTTGACACAGGGTCTCTACTCGCTAGTCTCTTTTCCAATGTAGGGTCTCCACTTCCTAGCTGATGTTATTTTAGACCTAGGTTCTCCATTCCCTTGTCTTATCTCCAACATAGGGTCTCTACTCCCTAGATGATGTTATTTTATACATAGGGTCTCCTACGCCCTAGTCTCCTTTCCCAATATAGGGTCTCTACTCCCTAGTTGATGTTATTTTAGACATAGGGTCTGCACTCCCAAGTCTCCTTATCCAACATAGGGTCTACACTCCCTAGTTGATGTTATTTTTGACATAAAGTCTCCACTCTCTAGTCTCCTTTTCCAACATAGGATCTCCACTTCCTAGTATCATTTTCCAACATTGGGTCTCTACTCCCTAGTTGATGTTATTTTAGACATAGGGTCTCCTATTCTATAGTCTCCTTTTCTAACATACGGTCTCTACTCCCTAGTTGATGTTATTTTAGACATAGGGTCTGCACTCCGAAGTCTCCTTATCCAACATAGGGTCTACACTCCCTAGTTGATGTTATTTTAGACATAAAGTCTCCACTCTCTAGTCTCCTTTTCCAACATAGGGTCTCCACTACTTAGTTGATGTTAATTTAGACATAGGGTCTCTACTCTATAGTCTCCTTTTTCAACACAGAGTCTCTACTCCCTAGTGGATGTTATTTTAGACATAGGGTCTCCGCTCCCTAGTCCCCTTTTGCAACATAGGGTCTCCATTCCCTAGTTGATGTTATTTTAGACATAAGGTCTTCACTCCCTAGCCTTCTTTACCAACATAGGTTCACCACTCCTTAATTGATGTTATTTTAGACATAGGGTCTCCACTCCCTAGTCTCCTTTTCCAACATAGGGTCCTTAATCCCTAGTTGATGCTATTTTAGACATAGGTTCTCCACTCCCTTTGTCTCTTTTCCCAACATAATGTCTCCACTACCTAGTCTCTTTTTCAAACATAGGGTCTCCACTCCCTAGTTGATGTTATTTTAGACATAGGGTCTGCACTCCCAAGTCTCCTTATCCAACATAGGGTCTACACTCCCTAGTTGATGTTATTTTAGACATAAAGTCTCCACTCTCTAGTCTCCTTTTCCAACATAGGGTCTCCACTACTTAGTTGATGTTATTTTAGACATAGGGTCTCCGCTCCCTAGTCCCCTTTTGCAACATAGGGTCTTCATTCCCTAGTTGATGTTATTTTAGACATAGGGTCTTCACTCCTACGTCTCCTTATCCAACATAGGGTCTACACTCCCTAGTTGATGTTATTTTAGACATAAAGTCTCCACTCTCTAGTCTCATTTTCCAACATAGGGTCTCCACTCCCTTGTTGATGTTAATTTAGACATAGGGTCTCCACTCCCTAGTCGCCTTTTCAAACATAAGGTCTGTACTCCCTAGTTTATGTTATTTTAAACATAGGGTCTCCACTCCCAAGTTGTTGTTATTTTAGACAGAGGATCTACACTCCCTAATTGATGTTATTTTAGACATAGGGTCTCCATTCCTTAGTCTCCTTTTCCAACATAGGATATCCATTCCCCAGTTGATGTTATTTTAGACATAGGGTCTCCACTCCCTTGTCTCCATCTATATCATAAGGTCTCCACTCCCTTGTCTCCTTCTATAACATAAGGTCTCCACTCCCTAGATGATGTTATTTTAGATCTAGGGTCTCCATTCCTAGTCTTATTTCGAACATAGGGTCTCCGCTCCCTAGTTGATGTTATTTTAGATATAGGGTCTCCACTCCCTAGTGTTGTTTTCCAACATTGGATCTCCACTCCCTAGTATATATTATTTTTGACATATGGTCTCCACTCGCTAGTCTCTTTTCCAATGTAGGGTTTTCACTCCCTAGCTGATGTTATTTTAGACCTAGGTTCTCCATTCCCTTGTCTTATCTCCAACATAGGGTCTCCATTCCCTATTTTATTTATTTTAGACATAGAATCTCCACTCCCTAGTCTATTTTCCAACATAGGGTTTCTACTCCGTAGTTGATGTTATTTTAGACATAGGGACTCCTACTCCCTAGTCTCCTTTTCCAATATAGGGTCTCTACTCCCTAGTGATGTTATTGTAGACATAGGGTCTGCACTCCCAAGTCTCCTTATCTAACATATGGTCTACACTCCCTAGTTGATGTTATTTTAGACATAAAGTCTCCACTCTCTAGTCTCGTTTTCCAACATAGGGTCTCCACTACCTAATTGATGTTATTTTAGACATAGGGTCTCCACTCCCTAGTATCCTTTTGGAACATACCGTCTCTATTCCTTAGTTGATGTTATTTTAGACATAGGGTCTCCACTCCCTAGTCTCCTTATCCAACATAGGATCTGCACTCCCTAGTTGATGTTATTTTAGACATAAGGTTTCTACTCTCTAGTTTTCTTTTCCAACATAGGGTCTCCACTCCCTTGTTGATGTTATTTTAGACATAGGGTATCCACTCCCTAGTTGCCTTTTCCAATATAGGGTCTGTACTACCTAGTTTATGTTATTTCAAACATAGCATCTCCATGCCCTAGTTGTTGTTATTTTAGACATAAGATGTACATTTTTTTAGTTGATGTTATTATAGACATAGGGTCTCTATTCTCTAGTCTCCTTTTTCGACTTAGGGTCTCCACTCCCTAGTTGGTGTTATTTGAGACGCAGGGTCTCCACTCCCTTGTCTCCTTTTACAATATAGGGTCTCTACTCCCTAGTTGATGTTGTTTTAGGTATTGGGTCTCCACTCCCTAGTCTCCATTTCCTACATATGGTCTCCACTCCCTAGTTGATGTTATTTTAGATATTGGGTCTCCTACTCCCTAGTCTCCTATTCCAACATACGGTCTCTACTCCCTAGTTGATGTTATTTTATACATAGGGTCTGCACTCCCAAGTCTCCTTATCCAACATAAGGTCTACACTCCCTAGTTGATGTTATTTTAGACATAAAGTCTCCACTCTCTACTCTCCTTATCCAACATAGGGTCTCCACTCCCTAGTCTGTTTTTCCAACATTTGGTCTCCACTCCCTAGTTGATGTTATTTTAGACATAGGGTCTCAACTCCCAATTTTTCTTTTACAACATAGGGTCTCCACTCCTTAGTTCATGTTATTTTAGACATAGGGTCTCCACTCCCTACTCTCCTTTTGCAACATACGGTCTCCATTCCCTTGTTGATGTGGTTTTAGGTATAGGGTCTCCACTCCCTAGTCTCCATTTCCTACAAATGGTCTCCACTCCTTAGTTGATGTTATTTTAGACATTGGGTCTCTACTCCCTAGTCTCCTTTTTCAACACAGAGTCTCTACTTCCTAATTGATGTTATTTTAGACATAGGGTCTCCGCTCCCTAGTTCCCTTTTGCAACATAGGTCTCTATTCCCTAGTTGATGTTATTTTAGACATAGGGTCTTCATTCCCTAGCCTTCTTTACTAACATAGGTTTACCACTCCTTAATTGATGTTATTTTAGACATAGGGTCTCCACTCCCTAGTCTCCTTTTCCAACATAGGGTCTCCAATCCCTTATTGATGTTATTTTAGACAAAGGGTCTCCACTCCCTATTTAAGACATAGGGTCTCCACTCCCAAGTTTCCTTTTACAACATATGATCTCCACTCCTTGGTTGATGTTATTTTAGACATAGGGTCTCCACTCCCTAGTATCCTTTTGGAACATACCGTCTCCATTCCCTAGTTGACGTTATTTTTGACATAGGGTCTCCACTCCCTAGTCTCCTTATCCAACATAGGATCTACACTCCCTAGTTGATGTTATTTTAGACATAAGATTTCCACTCTCTAATCCATACCCATGATAATATCAAAATCAACCATCTCCAATTCATGCAAATCAACTAACGTATGGCGGTCATGAATCATCACATCACAATCTCGATATACCCGTTTAACTATCACAGGCTCACCCACGGGCGTAGTACCTCAAATGACTTACGTAATAATTCAGGCCCTTTATTACACTCGCTAGCAACAAATGGAGAAATATACGACAATATAGAACTGGGATCTATCAACGCATACATATTAGTGGAAAAGACAGATAATATACCTGTAACCACATCCGGAGATGACTCTAGGTTCTGACGGCCCGACAATGCATATATACGGTTCTGCTGACTGCCTGAACTGGACACTCCTCCTCTGCCTCTACCCCTGCCAGCCGATGTCTGCATACTCTGCCTAGAAGGGCGCACTGAAAAAGAAGAACTCGCTCCAAATGCCGTTGGCTGAGCCATACCACCACCTCCTCTGTTAGGACAATCCCGCCTCATATGATGCAATATTAAACGCGGAAATAAGAAAACAAAAAGATAGAAGCAAGACGCTCAATGAACTATCAAGACAACAAGTAGGAACTAGTCTACTTACCTTCTTGATGAAGTCACGGAGTAACTATACTATACGAACAACCCTCAAGACAACAATGGTCTTGCAAACTGTTCGATCAAACAAAGGAACAAGTTCAATTTTGAATCACACCAAAATTGGACAAGTTAATTCACACGATTTTGGGAGCAATGTGCTGCCGGTTTTTGATTGATAATAATGTCAAAAGGTCTCAAAATAATGAAGTGTTTAGGCTTATATAGAATGAGCCTTTACCTAAATCAACTAGGAAAAGAATAACTAGTTAACCTAAATCAACTAGGAAACAACTAATTAACAAAAAGGCCACAATCTGGCTAAGTATAAGAAATAGTCACGCAGGACCAAACAAGTAAGAATTAATGTCTTCAATAACTAAACAATAATACAACATAAACACAAATATACATCTTCAACCCAAGATTCGTCTATAGCAAGATTTATGGACGCTTGGATCTTCTCCAAGGCTAACCAACGCCTTTTCTTGTCTTGTTCATAGATGGCATTGATAACACTTGATCAAATTTATTTGCATCATTCTCCCCCTCTTGAGAGAATTTCGTCCTCGAAATTAAACCATCTTCGTCTTTCAAAGCGGCACTACCTGACAGGTCTATAACATAGGCAACGTTATTGATCTAACGTTTAAGTAAAATTGGGAGAAAATCGCAGAAACATTTGACCTAACGTTTAAGTAAAATTGTGAACCTAAGTTGCGACAACTTTTGTCGACTTTTGTTTCATAACTCGTTTGACTTCAAGACTTATGAAACGGATATCATATCATTCAAATACCTTAAAACATGACATCTTGGTAATGTTAACCACCTCTCGAGTTTTCCCAAAAACGCGAGTTACAACATCCTTAACTCGTTTATCCTCTAATACTTGTTAACCGCCCTTTTACACCTTTGCATCGTTTAGGACCAATAGGAATAAACTCTTATTGTCTCAAAGGTAATTCTCTTCCCGAACCAAGGTAGACTATCTTACGGTGTAATCTAACACGTACAAATATGGGTTATAACACTCTCTTAAAAAGCCCTAAATTGAAGAAGGGAAGCAAGAAATTGAAGAATTAAAGGAAAACATAGCTAAGCTTCCCCCTCCTACGAACCCCATTGGAAGCAAGGACCTAGAAGTTGAGGAAATCAGAAAAGAGGGTCTAATAATTCGCATGCAAGGTAAGTTACTACTCCCTTTCATGTGGTTTTCCCCTAAACATCCATGATAGGTGGTTGCATGCCTCTACGAACTTATGATAGTATGACTAGAAGCCATGAAATGAAGATAGGCGGGGTTAAACCAAATGGGTCATGAATATTGTAGGTTGTAAATAGGTTGCATGTGCTGTAAATACATTTAACAAAGCAAAGGGAAAAAGGGTGTAAAGGATCACCACGTGAAATTGGGGAATTTTGGTTATGATATTGTCACGCCCCGCCCCGGCGGGCCCGCGACACGGGCGCCGGACCCTGCATGCAGAGTGCCGGAGAACCCTTCCCCTGACTTCCCTTATTACTTATAAGGTGTATCGCACTCACATGGATGGCAAGTGATAATATAACAACAGTAATAATAATAATAATAACCTTCCGTGATACCGTACTATATCATAGGCATACGTTTATACACAACATGGCCAACTAGGCTACAATACAAAACCATACAACATGGTACATATGTTTGCCGACAAGGCAATCCAACTACGCATAGCCCAACCCTTGTCTATACACATACTGACATTTATCTATTGAGCCTCTATGGAAATGTAAACCTACGTCGGAACAGGGCCCCGACATGCCCAAAATGTCTATACAAGTGCATACCAAAATGTAGCAAGCCCGAAGGATGAGTCTTGCTAGTGTCCGCGTACTGAATGGCCTACTGTGGTGGATGAGCTCCCTCTGTCAGTCTATCAGGACCTGCAGCACGACATGCAGCATCCACATAGAATGGACGTCAGTACGAATAATGTACCGAGTATGTAAGACAGGAAATATAAAATAAGGACAGTGGGAAGCATAGTATAAGAGACGTGCAACTTGTATCATCTGAAAGCCTCTAAGGCAGTTAGCCATAACATGACTGCTATGCATATGCATGTATTTACGTCCGTACACAATAGGTGCCATTGCCTGGCCGATCTTAGTGCGGCTCGGTGTACATGTAATTACATGATAATACCATTGCCCGGTCGATCGTATCGCGACTCGGTGTACATATATTTACAATTGATACCCTTGCCCGATCGATTTTATCATGGCTCGGTGTACACATATTTGCACAATAATTGCCATAGCCCGGCCGACTTGAAGGCGACTCGGTGTAGTGGAACATATAATGGATGCTGGACTCACACAATCGTGATTTCATAATGATGTGTGATACCCCGTAAATTCGCCTACTTGATTGTGCCGTGATGTGGCAAGTGTGTATGGGCCTATGAGTAAGAGAAATATTGAAAAGTGTTGAAANCCCGCAGCTAAATCAAGGCGCCTACTAATCTCTTGCTTCCTAGTCGTTGGCATCGTTGAAAAGAACATGGACAATATTAGCAACGAATACTTACGACTCAGCTCTGCGCACGATCTAGATTCAGGAAAAAGTAACAACCCTAAATGTCATGAAGCCTCCTGATTATAAATGTGGCGCGCTACACATCCATAATCAAGACTCTACTAGACACAGCTCATAGACAACCCCTAGGACAGACCTTCTCTGATACCACGTTTGTCACGACCCAAGCCGGAGGGCCGCGACTGGCACCGGACCCTACCCTACGGGCGCCGGCGTACCCTTCATCTAACTTTCCTTATTATCTATAAGGCTTGTCATATGCATATAATCTCGAATAATAATTATAATGATACGTGACATTATACCATGATATGAACGTACTTATATACATAATATAGCCAACAAGGCTGCAATGCAAAGCCATAAAACAAAATACATACGTTTGCCGACAAGGCAATTCCACTGTACATAAGCCAACCCATTACTTATCTATGCATAAATTGACACTTGTCTATGAGCCTCTACAAAAACGTACATAATG
>MCJB01003594.1:0-16730 GCA_002018475.1 Nicotiana obtusifolia | reverse complement strand
ACTTGCGGATAGTATTGCAGACCCTTCGGGATCACAGGTTATATGCAAAGCTCGCCAAATGTGAATTTTGGCTGAATTCGGTTGCATTCTTAGGCCATGTGATATTTGATGAAGGTATTAGTGTCGATACTCAAAAGATCGACGAGGTCAAGAATTGGCCAAGACCTACTACGCCATCAGAAGTCCGTAGTTTCTTGGGATTGGCAGGGTATTATAGACGGTTTGTAGAAGGATTCTCTTCTATATCAGCACCATTAACTAAGTTGACCCAGAAAGCTGCCAAATTTCAATGGATAGATGTTTGAGTGAATTTTTCAGGAACTGAAAGATCGATTAACATCCGCTCCAGTCCTTGCCCTTCCCGACGGACCTGAAGGTTATGTGGCATATTGTGATGCCTCTGGCATAGGTTTGGGATGTGTCTTGATGCAGCATGGGAGGGTAATTGCTTATGCTTCAAGACAATTGAAGAAGCATGAAAAGAACTACCCAACCCATGATTTGGAATTGGCTGCAGTAGTATATGCTTTGAAGACGTGGCGACACTATCTATATGGTGTCCATGTCGACATCTACATGGACCACAAAAGTCTACAGTACATCTTCAGTCAAAAGGAGCTAAATTTGAGACAACGACGTTGGCTAGAATTACTAAAGGACTACGACGTCGAAATATTGTATCATCCGGGCAAAGCCAATGTTGTGGTCGACGCCCTCAGTCGTAAGTCAATGGGAAGTTTAGCACACATTGAAGTAGGTAAATGAAGTTTAACCAAAGAACTTCATCAGCTAGCCAGTATGCGAGTCAAATTGTTAGACTCCGAAGATGGAGGTATTGTTGTACATAACACATCTGAATCATCTCTCGTGGCCGAGGTGAAAGCACGACAATACGAAGATCCCACCTTGGTGCGATTGAGAGAGGGCATTCAACAGGGTACAATCTCAGCTTTTGAGACTGTAGGGGATGGAACATTGAGGTGCCAAGGCCGATTATGTGTGCCTAATGTAGCAGGATTACGAGAGAAGATTATGAGGGAAATTCACCAATCCCGATATTCCATCCACCCCGGTTCAACTAAAATGTATCATGATGCCAAGGAGCAGTATTGGTGGGATGGCATGAAGAGATCAATTGCAAAATTTGTAGCTTAGTGTCCTAATTGCCAACAGGTAAAGACAGAACATCAGAAACCTGGTGGATTGCTCCAAGATATAGAAATTCCGACTTGGAAATGGGAGGTGATTAACATGGAATTTATTGTCGGATTACCTCGCTCCAAATGTAAGTTCGACTCCATCTGGGTGATAGTGGATCGGCTTACCAAGTGTGCCCATTTTCTACCAGGTAAAACAACCTACACAGCTGAAGATTATGCAAAGCTGTACATCAAGGAAATTGTTAGGCTTCATGGGGTGCCAATGTCTATTATATCAGACAGAGGAACCCAATTCACAGCTAACTTCTGGAAGTCCTTTCAGAAAGGTTTGGGTACACAAGTAACTCTCAGTACAGCCTTCCACCCGCAAACTGACGGGCAGGCTGAGCATACCATTCAGATGCTGGAAGATATGCTGCGAGCATGTGTTCTAGACTTCCAAGGTAGTTGGGATGACCATCTTCCACTTATAGAGTTTGCCTATAATAACAGCTACCACTCCAGTATAAAAATGGCCCCATATGAGGCATTGTACGGGAGGAAGTGTAGATCGCCAGTTGGGTGGTTCGAAGTTGGAGAAACTAAGCTGTATGGCCCGGATTTGATCCACCAAGCCGTTGAGAAAGTAAGAATGATACAGGGACGATTGAAGACAGCACAAAGTAGGCAAAAGTCCTATTCTGATGTCCGACGTCGTGATTTAGAGTTTCAAGTTGGTGATTAGGTATTCCTGAAAATCTCGCCAATGAAGGGTGTCACGCGTTTTGGGAAGAAAGGTAAACTGAGCCCAAAATACATCGGTCCGTACAGAATCCTTCGACGAATTGGACATGTTGCCTATGAATTAGAACTACCATCCGAAATGGAAATTATCCATCCGGTGTTTCATGTGTCTCCCTTCCCTCAAAATACGACGATCAAGTATCTGAAACAAGCTATTCTTGTTCATGGACATAACAAAATAATCGGCCAAATTCTTGTCCTCGCCGTTTCTATCCTTAGAAACAGGTTTTAATCCCGTTAGAAGCTCTGCTAGAACAACTCCAAAGCTGTATACATCACTTTTCTCTGTCAATTGACTTGTGCAAAAATATTCAGGATCTAAGTACCCTGATGTCCCTAGAACTAATGTAGTCAAATATGTTTGATCCAGAGGAATTAACCTTGAAGCTCCAAAATCTGCCAGTTTAGATGTGTAAACATTATCTAACAGTATGTTGGCAGACTTAACGTCCCTATGAATTATAGGCATGGACGCGAACGAATGAAGGTAAGCAAGTGTAGTGGCTATCTCCGCTGCAATTCTCAATCGGTTTTGCCAAGATAACCAATCCGCTCCACGTTGATTCTGAATGTGCTCGTAAAGTGTTCCTTCAGACACAAACTCATAAACTAATAAAGGAACTTCAGCTTCCAAACAACACCCAAACAGTCTCACCACGTTTCGATGGTTGACTTGAGTAAGAATAAGCACCTCATTGATAAACTGATCAATTTGACTCCCGTCCACAAATCTAGACCTTTTAATGGCAACGATGTGATTATCACGTAGCACGCCTCTATATACAATCCCATTGCCACCGCGACCAAGAATTCTGTCATTGGCATAATTGTTTGTAGCTTTCTTGAGCTCCTCAGCTGTAAAAATATTTGTTGCTTTTAAACCACCTTCGGTAGTGGAGATTCTATGTTTCAATAATAAACCACCATTTTGTTGGAAGAATTTCTCCCTGACTCTCATCAATTTTCTTTTCTTGATGCTGAAATAGAACCAAGTTATCACAACCACTAGGGAGATAAAGCCAACTCCGGCACCTGTAATAATTAATGGGATTGAACTTTTATTGTGTACCTCAACTAGATCAAAAGTACAGGATTGTACACATTCATTTTGCTATTAAAATGTATATGCTGAACACGAATTGGTGTTCCAATTGGCTGTTTCAAACACATAAAAGAAAGTTCTGTATTATTCAAACATGGTCCGAATTTTTGAAAAAAAAGCGTAGTTCTAGGTCCTAGATCATAATCATCATACCAAATAGTTGGAGTTTTTAAGTTCTTAATTTTTTTAAAAAAAAATACTGTTTTGCCACGTGTGGTGTGTGTATGATGTACTATCATACAAGAGATACATCTAATTAGAATTCAAATTTTTTGTTAAATAAAGACGTTTGCAAAATAGTTTGAGATGAAGTGACAACATTCGTATATTATGGAAATAGAACGAGAACCACATACTTGATTTTTCACTAGCTAGTATTCGTCGTTACGAAAGTTTTCCTAGATATTTACCTACAGAGAACTTGATCCATGGGAATTCAGAGTAAGGAGCAATACAACCACGACCATCCTTTTTCCCATCATCGGTATATCCTTCAGGAGAAGAACAAATATAACTTCCCAGGGTGTTTTTGCAGTTCTTTTCACACGAATTGGTGTTTGGATTAGCACATTCATCAATATCTAGCAAAGTCAAACAAATATAACACCGTCATATTTCTGCATTATTCGAAATTGAGCAACATTTTAATCCGTTAATCGTCCTACCATGGCAGCCTGGACTGAGATAAGGATTACCCTCATAACCTTCATTACAGCTGCAGCGGTAGCCACCAAGACCAGTATCAGAATCAACACACTCGCTACTTTCACTGCAAGCATAATCCTTGCTTTTCCGAGCTTCAGTGCACGTAAGATTACCTATTGCCCAGTCCAGCACAATGGGGACACTAGCCTTAGTCCTCTTATAAAAAGTAATATCACTTAGATCCTGTAGGCCTCGGAAGTAAAAGCTATCTGCCTCGCCTAGAAATGCATATCCACATTGATTAAAATACCAAACATCCGTATGGTTTCGTGTGCTAGAAATTGTTGGCGCAAAGTATTTCAATCCCTTGGGTATTTGCACCTGATAACAGCCATTGCCCGTACATTCTCCTTCTATCACATCCCTCGTGTTGTTACAGATGGTGGAGCAGTTATATACTCAAAGTTACGCCTCCTGATTAGAGCATTGTCATCGCAACCAACGACAGTAAACCTGTTTCGAGCAGAGAAACTATATGGATAAGTTGAGTTTCCCAAACGGGTCCAACCAAGCTGAAATTCACTGCGCACAGCTCCAGTGGAGGTGTAACAGCGCCACGAAATGACATTGGAGATGCGCAATTCAGCATCGGAGATGTTGTACACCTCCATGTTTCCTATGAGGGGTTTCTGTGAACCATCACTAGAAATATTGCAGTTGATGTCGAACCCTGAATTAATGGCGCAACCTGATCCTATACCAATACCAAATGGATATGGAACCGTAAGGTTCCCACACTGCTTACGGCATCCTGGTTTTGCAATATTGCCAGCTTTAGTGGTGTTGGTGTTCGTTCTGGTGCTGGTGCTATTAGTAGTGATTTGGGCCGTGGCTAATGTTAGTATAATTAGCATACAAGCGTACAAACAAACAATTTGGTAAGGAAGCAAAATCATCTGTTTTTGGTACATGGTTTTTGAGTTTCCAAAATGATGCAAACTCTCGTTGGACTAAGAACTCACTACTACTATATATGATTTTTATACTACTAATAGAATGCAAAGACTTGGAGTCAACTATCCTGCCTAAGGGGCCCTCTTCATAATATGTCCTGCCTTCACAATTGGTTAAGAAGAGTACACGACCTTGACTCAGCATAAGAAGATTCGGAAACCAGATTAAAAGGCACGACACCATTGACTATGTCAATTTATGTAGTATCTGTAAGGCACGACTAAACATGAGTTGTTGGGTGTTGCAAATAAAGTCACTCATTGATAGCTGAATAGATTAGAAGCATATATATATATAAGATGTGAATTTCTCTTAATTGTGTGGGGTCTTTAGAAAAAAACTGTGCGAGTTTAACTAAAAGTGAACCATAGGTATCTACACAAGACGTTTAAACCAAAACATATGTCATTTAATTTATCATGGTCAATTTTATGTAATTTCACTTTAAATTTAATATTTATACTTAAATTATTTGGTTTTATACAAATAACGATAGGATATGTAAAGAGATGAACGATGCATTATTATGGGCTCCTAAGATCCAACTTGGCAAACAATGACCACCCTGACATAAGTATTAGGACTAGTTGCATTTAGCACAATTGGTACAGCTAAACATTTTGAGCTTGAAAGGTCAACAAAAACGACACATGATTAATAATTTGGATTTCTGATATTTGCATCCTTTACCATTTCTTTTCCTCATTATATAATAATCAATTTTATATAAAACATAGGCAAATTTGGACCTCTTTCCTATTTAAAGAAAACTAACTAATATTTATTCATACTTTTACATTTTTATTATATATTATTTCTTAAACAATACTCTCCTACTCCACGATTGGTTGTCTAATTTGCTTTCATGGAATTATTTTTTTTGGCTTACTATCTTGACTTTTTTTTTAAGGATTGTTACTCAAATAATAAGCCAATCAGATTTACTGTTTACTTTTCTAGCCGATATGTATAAATTATACATTTATACACAGTAATACACATATTATATATGAATTTACATATATTATACATTTACCGACTATTATTTAAGAGATTAGGTGACGATTATTTGAGTTAATTCTTCTTCTTCTTTTTTTTTTTTTTTCATTATGTACTTTCGTATTCGAGATCCAATAACTTGATTAATTTATCTTTCCACTTCTTATGGCCCATTATATGACGAAGCGGTCCCTAGAGTGTCTCCTTTTTTAGGGCTCAAAAGACATATGTTTAAGGTACATGAATCATATACACCCCACCACATCACTTAGAATATGTTTGGCAAAGCAGTCAAAAGCTATTAATGTTGAAAAGTGCTTTTTAAAAAAGTATTTTTGGAGATTAGCAGATTGTGTTGGACCAATTCGTTTGAGAAATGCTTTTTGTAATATTTGATAAGCAAATTGTGTTTGACCAATATTTTCAAAAAGTACTTTTGAGTATCAAATTACGATAAAGAACAGTAAATATTTAGTTTACAATTAGCATTATTTAAAAAATTAATATTTATTATAAAAGAATTTAATTATTTTTTATTTTTATTTAATTAAAGTAAAAAATATAAAGTAATAGTATGTATTTTAAGAATTTTAATCAATATAAAATATAAGTATATAAAAGCAATTATTTTGGTAGGAATATATGTGCTTACAAATTACATGTATGAAAAATACTACTAATTCTTAGAAAAATATAACAAACTAGGTACTATTGCGTTATGTCAACTATTTTATATGCATGCACGTCAAAAAAAAAAAATTATTTATGGTAGAGAGATTATCCCAAATAGGACTAAGAGAAGAAGAATAAAAATAAGGTAAAATAAAAAAAGAGAAGAAAGGGATGGTAGTGATAGAAAAGTAAAGGTTAAATTGATAAGGAATAATTTAGGAAATATAATATTACGGTAATGACATTTTTATCTTGAAAAAATTAATTTTCTGCTTCTGCTTCTGCTCCTTGGAAGAAGCTAGAATTTGTAGTTTCTTACTAAATTAAAAGCAGAAAAACTGCTTCTACTGGTGCGCAAAAGCACTTTTCTATTTTGGCCAAACACCTTGTATTTTCAAATAAATACTTTTTAGCCGGGAAAATTATTTTTAACCTCACAGAAGCTTGGCCAAACATGCTCTTAGTAATACAGTAATATTTCAACTTATAACTTCATATTATCTCCAAGTATTTAAAATTTTCATTAAAACATTCTTCAAGTTGCTACTATTATTTTTAACGGAAAATGTTCAAATATATTATGTACTATGAGAAAAGGTTTAAATATATCCCTCGTTATACTTTACCCTTATAGGGAGGGGTCGTTTGGGGCATTGAGGTGGCATGCCGTGTGACATCCACCTCATCAAATATCAGTGCCACATAGGATTGGATGTTCACCTTGGACAAACTTAACAAAAGAGGAGTATATTTGAACCAATAGTATTATATTTAGACTCAAAGTATAACGAGTATTATATTTAAACCTTTTCTCATAGAACATGAATATATTTGACTCTTTTCCGTATTATTAAACACCAAAAAAAATAAAATCAAGAACATATTTTCGGGGGACAACATTGTGGTGGTGGTGGAGGGGNGAGGGGGACGGTCCTACCTTGGCACCTTGGCAGCCTGGACTTAAACAAGGATTGCCCTCATAACCTTCATTACAGCTGCAGTGGTAGCCACCAAGACCAGCGTTGAATCAACACACTCGCTATTCCTTCCGCAAGCATAATCATCGCTTTTCTTAGCAGCAATGCATGTAACACTTCCGATGGCCCAATCGAGCACAATAGTCAAACAGGCCCTAATCCTCAGTCTAAAATTAGCATCACTTAGATCCTGTACGCCTCGGAAACGGAAGCGATCTGCCTCGCCCAGAAATGCATACCCACATTGATTAAAATACCAAACATCGCTGTGGTTTCTTGTGGTAAACATGGTTATGTTATAGTATTTCAAGCCCTTAGGTATCTATATCTGACAGCAGCCTATGCCCATACATTCTCCTTGTTATTATATTACAGTGTTCTTCCGTATAGTTTCTGAAACAAGAAAAAATAGATGAAGTAGAAAAAATTTTCCGAACCCACAAGTTACTTGTGTTTCCTTAAGGAATTATAACCCTCCCACAGTTGCCAAGGATTATGGGTTACTTCCTCCCAGGATAGAACGAAAATCGTTTCTGTGATAGCGGCAAAACAAATCACAGAACTCCAACGAACTCAAAGTAACGTTTGCAAAATCACAGCAGAAAATACTTACTGTTTGAATGGAGTTTAACAGTAACGAAAACTGGAATATAATAGAGAGAGAGAGAGAATTTTTTTTTGTCTGATCTTGTGAATATTATCTGTGTCGAAATGAGTTAGTGGAAATGGCATTTATAGACCACTGTTGGTGTGCCTGAACAGGTGCAAAAATCTGTTCAAAAATGGAGCTTTTCCAACAGTCACACTGTTTAGGAAGATGACTGTTGAGAAGGTGACTGTTGGGACACACTGTTTGGGAAAAACAGAAGGGACACACTGTTTTGGAAATAAAAATTTAATTAAATTCAAATTCATTAATTAATTAAAAAAAATTAATTAAATTTTGGTCAAAAAATTAAGCCGAAGCCGAAACGACGACAACGCGAGGGGTCTTCCTTTTTCTCAACCTTTTGAGAATCATATAATATGTTTCACTATATAAACATACTAAAAGAAGTTTCCCCATCCAATGTGGGACAATGAATCTTTCAAACTTAATGAATTTGAAATTTTCATTTCCCTCCAAAATTATTTTTTCCATTTTCCTTTCACTCCATTTATATTAAGACCAGGCATGACTATGCATCTCTTAATAAATTCCAACACTCCTTCCCTCACATTTCCCCGACTGTCACAGCTGGCTCTGCAGCCATACTCAAAGTTATGTCCCGTTATGAGAGCAGCGTCACCGCAACCAACGACGCTAAACTTGTTCCGCGCCGAGAAACTATACGGATCTGATTGTCGTAATCTTCTCCACCCGATACCTGTGGGATCATTGTTATAATAAAGGAATAAGGAAAACAAAAGAGAAAATGATTCACAAAAAGGAAAAGGTGAAAACAATCCAAGTTGCAATTTGTCAGAGAAAGCAATCGTGGGCTGCAGTAAAACCCACTTGCTAGAATGGTTTTCTGGAAGCATTTGCAAATAGCAAATTTGCAAGTTGAAGAAACCAACCAATTTGATTGGCTGAGAGGCGGGCGACTTTGCTTATAAATAGAGATGTTAGTCCTCTCGGTCTAAACACACAAAAAACTAGAAAAGCAGAAAGCAGTGAGAGTAATCCACGAATTGTTAGTCCGTGTGATAAATAGTGGTGGTAGTAATATTATAGTGATGTGTTTAAAATAAAAAGTATTATTTCTTTCAAAGTTGTAATGGTCACTTGATACTATCACATTGTAATATTATAGTGGTATTTTAATGCACCGTTCGAGTATTGTATTTTACCCTATTAAAAAAATTTGATGTCGTTGTTACTCTCTTGTGTTATTGTTATTTACGGTGAATATTATTCAGATGGAATAGTATTTTTTCCAACAATACCTTTTTCTAGCATCGCTCCGATGGGTGTATAACATCTCCGAGCGACGGTATTTGAGATGCGCACATCAGCGTCGGAGATGTTGTACACCTCAAGGGTTCCTATGAGGGGTTTCTGAGAACCATCACTAGAAATGTTGCAGTCGATCTCGAACCCTGAATCAAAGGCGCAACCGGAACCTAAGCCAATACCAATTGGGTGTTGAACCGTAAGGTATGTAATACCCCTATATTTTAAGTGAGGATATATTAGACATTTAGAAAATAATTTAAGTCCAAAATAAAAAGAAAAAATGAAGGAACAAATTGAACTAATAAAATAAAATAAAACAAAAAAAAACCTAGTCAAACTAAAACAAAAAGGAGAAGAAACCTACTTTAACCTAAAAGAGGGTCAAAGCCACAACTAAAAGAAAAAGGAAAGAAAGGGGAAAGAACAGAAGCAAAGTAACGTTGAAAAGAGGAAAGAAAAAAACTTCACAAAAGAAGGGGAAAAAAAAAAGCAACACAAATTGAATGAAAGAAAGAACGCTAAAAAGAGTTAAGCTAGTAGCAGCCAAAGATTTTGTCTTTTCTCTCATTATCGATACTAAACGTCATCGGGAAAATTCCAGCCTTGAAATAGCCTCTAAAATCCGTTAAAAACAGCTCGAGAACATTCTAAATCTCAGCCAACAAAAAAAAAAAAAAAACGCCCAAACCCAGTTGAGTACGTCCGAGGTTCATCGAGTTCCGGCGAGTTTCAAAGTCGAGGTTTTGTTACGGTTTTTGATTCTGAAGATTCGAAAGTTGCTGCCTTGTACCAGCGTCGACGTTTTATATTTAAAAAGGAAAAGTTTCTTTTGCTGCATTAGAAATTGAATTGGAGGAAGTTGTACGCATTGCTTGAGGTGAAGCATTTGGAATTTCGGCACGAGTACGGTGAGTAGTAATCTTACCGCAACTTTTATTTTCATAATCTGCATGATTTATACATGATTTTGAAAATAATACTTGTTACCGAATATTTGAAATTTGCATGTGGGACAAGTCCTTTACTTGATATGGTACTAAACAGTTTACTTGAGATGTTTACAATTATTTAAAATGCTCTCACTGTTACTAGACATGTTTTACTGTTATTTGAGATGTGATTTCTGTTACCGAAATGAGATTATATGATTTGATAAGAACTGAAATGCCCTATATTGTTTTAAAATAGTTTCTACGAGTATATACGGATAACAGATACAAGTATAAATGGGAGTAGACATTGAAGGATCCCGTAGCTAACGGCGGGTTCGTTAGACCTGGTGCACCTTGTAATTACTGATTACCGTTATAGCCCTCGCTAGTGGGAAGGTAGAACTAGCATACCGTTACTGATTTCCCTCGAGTAGGGACTACCGTTATATATGACTTCTGGTAAAGAAGACCACAGTTATACCGATTACATGATCTGTTCATTGTAACCTCCCAAAATGTGAATACTGATATTATACAGTGGTTACCGAGCTTATTACTGAATTGTTAATTATATTTTACTACAAGAAAAGCGTGATGAGACTGAAAATGATTTATTGTTTCTGAAAGGGCATTTTTATGTTATTTTCTCTTTGAGATACTAGCATGTTTCTGACTTGTCCCGAAATAAAAACGGTTGTGGTTAAGTGTTATTACTCACTGAGCTAGCGACTCATTCCCCGCTAATTTATTTTACAGAGACAGCAGTTGACGCAGGCGAGGATTTCGTCAATTAGAGCGCACAAGTTGATATTTTCTCGGTGAGCCTCGCACTTGTTCGCGTGGGCATAGATTTTCTGATTGTTATGGTCTTTTCATTAAACTCTTAGAGTCGCTCCATAGTTATTATCCTAGTATTATGCGTATTCTTTCGTTATTATGGTCTTATGTTGAGTATCGTTCTTATTTATCAAAGTTGGAGATAAATTAGTATTTCTATTGGTTAGTTGGTGTTTAGTTATACTGGAGACTTGTATTAGTTAATTGACAAGTTGTCAATTATTTGGTTTAATATTAGGATGTTTGGTTGTTGATTTGAGACAGAAAAGTTTTTGGATGGTCCAAAAACAAGGGAAACTCTGTCCGATTTTCTGTAAAATTTCCGATGAGGCTTACTTGGGAGCACTTGCTCCTAAGCGCCGGTCACAATCCTAAATTTGGGTCGTGACAAAGTTGGTATCAGAGCTCTAGGTTATTCTTGTGATTAATGGAGCACACGTCAGTAGTAGAATCTCAATTATGGTTATAGCCGGCCATTCCCATAATCGTGATTCTGCGAGAGCATGATAGGATGTGTCTTGTCTTTCTTTCTTATTCCTCCGTACGTGTGGCGATTAGGGCCAAATAACTTAATCTATTGTTACTTATCCTATTCGTGTATGGCTCGGACCAATTATCTTATAATAGAATTTGGCTAGAGGTTCAAACTTCAAAGACGTCAAATTTCGCCAATGGACATGCAACCATCTCAGAGCAAAGAAATGCTACATAAGTAGTATATAAGACCAGTGAAAGGTTCATACAAGACCAGTGAAACGTTCATTGTGCCATATGAGGTGCTTCCTGATAAGATGCGTAATAGAGTTCATTTCGAAAATTTATACTAGCCTACTACCACTACAGCGATAGAGGAGTGCTATCACAAAAATGTACTTACCTCCATGAAGAAGAAAACAAAAAATAATTAAGATCTTTATGGATATATGATAAACATAAGAAGAATGAGCAACAGAATAGGGGCTATAAAGTCCTCATGCACCTAGAAGATTATAGGGAACAACAAAATATTCTTAATAAAGTTCCTAAAGTTGAAACTACTAAGTTTACTATTTCTGATAGTTCAAAGGATCCTTAAAGGTTTTAGTAAAATACTTACCACGTTATGAGCTATAGGATATTTCATGAAGAGGCCTATAGAACAGGTAACTTTTAGACTAGAGAACATTGTGAATACATGAAATGCTACTGTACTCTTAGGGATGCCAAAAAGAGCAACACAACTAATTTGGGAATAATATCACTAACGTGTTTATGAATCACTTCCTTCTTGACAGTTTCTAGTGTGAACTTGCCTGCTAGATCATTTAAGAAATTGATTTAGACGATTTGTATACTTACATATAACACCAAACTTTCTCAGCTGGATAAGCAAGCAACATCTTAAATTTAGAGGCTTGTTGAAAGGTTGGTTAATGGTTTAAACAAGGTAGTAACAGTATATATGAAGACTTAAACCTATTCTGTAGCAGTTGCACTTAACAGAAAGATTGAAAAGTGGGACATGATAGGCGTACAAGAACTCACATAAGAAGATCTAGATTAGAATGTCTTTTAGTATGGATTTTAATATGAGTCGAAGATCTAAAAATCAAGGACATTTTGAGATATTAAGCGATCCTTTTTGGGTTACCACTTATGTGAAAAATCTATAGTAGTTAGACATATGTTTAAAGCTTTTAAGATTCAAGTTAAGAGAAATAAACCCTAGCTAACCAAGTTGTACTTGATATGGTTGACTCTAACGTACTGATGGGTATGGATCAATTATCTTCTTACCAAGCTACCCAAGATTATTATGGAAAGCTTATTAAGTTTGGTGAACTTTAAAAGCTAGTTTTGTCCAAAAAGGGGATTATAGGTTTTAGACATGAGCAAAGTATATATTTTGAAGGCTTAATGGTTATAAAAGAAAGGTTGTTTAGGTCTCATTGATACGGTAAGGGGCACAAAAGAAGAAACACTTAGTTTGAGAAAGAAAAAAAATATCATAATGATAGATTCTTTAATGTATTCCTAAGGATTTACTAGGACTACCTCCAATATGAGAAATAGACTTCGGTATTGATTCAAACACCTGACACGCAAATCATATTATATGGCACCAATAGAGTTGAGAGAGCTGAATGAACAATTGCGAGACCCACTGGATAAGGATTTTATCATATTGAAGGTTTCACCATGGGGTGCACCACTATTGTTAAAAAAAGAAGAAGAAGAGAATAGGTCCCTAAGATTGTGCATCAACTACAGATAATTCGAGTCCGCCTCTAGAACTCGGTACATACATTGGGAGTTACTTGTGATGCCTTTTGGACTGGCTAATGCTCCAGCTACATTAATGTATATAATGGATATGGTGTTCAAGTTGATTTTGGGAAAAAATAAATTCATAATTTTTACTTATTATATTCTGGTATATTCTCGTAGCCAAGAAGAGCACGAGAATCACTTGAAAAATACGTTAAAGACGCTGCAAGAAAATCAATGTTTTACCAAGTTCTTCAATTGTGAACTTTAGCTAGACTCGGTGGTTTTCATAGGACACATTGTATCTAAGAATGAAAAGATGGTACATTCTGAGAAGATAGAAGCACTTCCTAAATGGCCGCGACCCATTTCTCCTACAGAGATTGACTTTTTTATGGCTTGACAGACTACTATAGGCATTTGTGTAGGATTTCTCTAGAATAGCACCATCACTCACCAAGTTAACATAGAAAATCGTTAAATTTCAGTGGATGGAGGAATGTACAACGAGATTCCAGAAGCCCAAGGCATGTTTGACAATCACACCAATGTTAGCTTATTCCAATAGGCTCTAGAGGATTTACAATGTTCTGTGATACTTCGATGGTAGGATTAGGATATTTTCTAAAGTAGAATGGTCGTGTGATAGCTTATGCTTCAAGGAAATTGAAGAAGCTCAAGTCGTATTATGCCACTCGTGATTTGGAGACGGTCATAGTGGCATTTCCTTTTAGGATTTAGAGATACTATTTATATAAAGAAACCTATGAGATTCATACCTAGAACAAGAGCCTAAAGTACATTTAAAACCAACAGTATTTAGCAATGCTGATGAAGGGAACTACTAAAGATATAATTGTACTATTTTGTATTGTTCGCGAAAGATAAATGTTATGGCTTATGCCAAAAAAAAAAAGATTAAAAAAAACATGGGTAATTTGGCAAATATATCTAGTGTAAAGAGAGTTTTGGTCAAGAATATGCACAGGCTAAATAGTACAAAAAAAAATATTTCATAGCTTTTGTTGGCTTGTATTCAAGAAAAGTCTTCATTGGTAAAGCTAATAAAGGCCACTCAATATAAAGATGAGCGATTACGCAAATATGGAGATGAGGTCCTAGCTAGTAAAAAAAAAGAATATGACTATTGACATAAATTATATTCTTCGACTAAGTAACCAGTTATGTGTACTAGATTGTAGATGTGTTAAGACGAATTATCCTTGAGGAGCTCACAACTCTAGATATCTCGTACGTTTGGGGTCTAGTATGGTGTACCATGATTAGAAGAAAATAGTATTTGTAGGAACAGAAAGACAGATCATTTCCTTAACCTTGTTTATAACTGATTGACTTGTTAGCGTGTCACCATTTGCAACTCTTCAGGCCTACTACAACAGCTTGAGATTTCAAAGTGGGAATAGAATGGAATCAAAATGAATTTTATGACAAAACTCTTGAAACAATTAGAGGTTATAATTATGTGGGAAATTACAAATTGACTTACATAGTAGGTATACTTTTTTCTCGCCAAAAACTTCTCTCACTGAGAATGAATATGCACAAGACACATGGATAGAAATTGTCAAATTCTATAGGGTCTATTGCCTACCATTTCTGATAGAAGATGACAAATTACTGCACGATTTTGATATTCTTCCCAAGAAACATTAGTCGCACGAGTATATCTTAATACCACATTTCATCAACAGACATACGAGCACTCTGAACGTACTATACAGTTCATGAAGGATATGCTGAGAGCTTACATATTGAGTTTGGAGGTAACATGTACGCTTATATATCTGTAGCTGAATTTGCTTACAATGTCAACTTTCAGTCTAGATTTAGGTGGCACTGTAGGAACCTTGTATAGTATATGATGTCGTCCTCCTATCGGATGGTTTGAAGCTGATGAGGCAAACTTATTAGGGCCCGACTTAGTACAAGAAGCTATGGACAAGGTCCAGTTGATCAGACAGAGATTGCTTGCAGCTCAAAGTAGACAAAAGTGTTATGCTGATAAGAGAAGAAGAGATTTAGTGTTCACAATTGGGGACAAAGTGTTCCTACGAGTCTCCCCTATGAAAGGTGTGATGCGGTTTAGGAAAAGAGGCAAGTTGAGCCCCAGGTTTATAGAACCGTATGAGATACTAGGCCGAGTGGGAGCGGTGGCCTATCGTTTGGCACTTCCTCCTGAGTTATCTTTTATTCACCCAGTGTTTCATGTCTCAATGCTAAGAAAATGTATATCAGACTCATCTCAGGTGCTGGAAGCACCAACTATACCGCTTGATGAGAAGTTGTCTTACGAGGAAGAGCCAATGGCAATTGTTGATAGACAGATAAGAAAACTACGGTCAAAAGAAATTGTGTTTGTGAAAGTCTTATGGAGAAATCATACTGTTGAGAAGCTACATGGGAAATAGAAGATGTTATGCGAGTCAAGTATCCTTATTTATTTCAGTTTACAGGTACGTAATTGAGTTAAATTCGGGGGCCGAATTTCATAAGGTGGGGAGGATGTAATACCCCAATATTTTAAGTAAGGATATATTAGACATTTAGAAAATAATTTAAGTCCAAAATAAAAAGGAAAAATAAAGGAACAAACTAAACTAATAAAACAAAATAAAACAAAAAGAAGAAAACCTAGTCAAACTAAAACAAAAAGGAGAAGAAACCTACTTTAACTAAAAGAGGGTCAAAGCCACAACTAAAGAAAAAGGAAAGAAAAGGGAAAGAACAGAAGCAAAGTAACGTTGAAAAGAGGAAAGAGAAAAACTTCACAAAAGAAGGGGAAAAAAAAGTAACAAAAATTGAATGAAAGAAAGAACGCTAAAAAGAGTTAAGCTAGTAGCAGCCAAAGATTTTATCTTTTCTCTCATTATCGATACTAAACGTCATCGGGAAAATTGCAGCCTTGAAATAGCCTCCAAAATTCTTTAAAAATAGCTCGAGAACATTATAAATCTCAGCCAACAAAAAAAAAACGCCCAAACCCAGTTGAGTACGTCCGAGGTTCATCGAGTTCCGGCGAGTTTCAAAGTCGAGGTTTTGTTACGGTTTTTGGTTCTGAAGATTCGAAAGTTGCTGCCTCTTACCAGCTTCGATGTGATGACTCACTTTATTGCCCCGAATTCATTTCATTATTTATATCATGTGAAATTAAGTCGAGTAAAATGTACTCGAAGTGAATTGAAAAGAAATGAGACACATGGTCTCATTTATGAAAGTCTAAGTCATAAAAGTCAACCGTGGATTGACTTATGAGTTAGAGGGTTCGGATTTCAATTCCGACGACTCAACTAGCTTCGGGAGAGAATATATGACTTAGACGAGTGACCGGAACATATTTGATAGACCTCGAATAACACTAAATTTGAATCGAGGAAGTTCGAGTTTCCGGTCGATAGGTCGAAT
>MCJB01003592.1:16253-127804 GCA_002018475.1 Nicotiana obtusifolia | reverse complement strand
ACTCCGAGATTGTATTGACAAAAGGTTTGAAGAATTGGAAACTAGACTCATAGACCTTTAATTTGGTAGGTAGATCACCCTGTAATTCCTTGTAAATTGGGAGAAAATCGCAGAAACATTTGACCTAACGTTTAAGTAAAATTGTGAACCTAAGTTGCGACAACTTTTGTCGACTTTTGTTTCATAACTCGTTTGACTTCAAGACTTATGAAACGGATATCATATCATCCAAATAACTTAAAACATGACCTCTTGGTGATGTTAACCACCTCTCGATTTTCCCAAAAACGCGAGTTACAACATCCTTAACTCGTTTATCCTCTAATACTTGTTAACCACCCGCCCTCATTTCATGATATCTTGTGGTAGGCGTGCCACCCACTCCCACTTATGCCACAACAATATCACGGATAATATTCAGAAATCAGAACAATAGTTGCACAACAATTATAAATAAACGACCCACGGTCATGCTCGACACCAATGTATAGGTACTCGTCACCATAACTATACATTGTTCCCAACAAGAAGCAATTTAGCCATTAGCACATGATTTCTAGTCCCTCAAGCTAAGATTAGGACAGCCACTTACCTCGCTTTGCTTTCAAAATTCAAGATTTCCCAATGAGTCCAAATCTCTGCAACAATCCAAAGCCACAAGCCTTCTAGCCTCAAATTCGTCTGAACCCTTTTTGGTACTGCTCACGATGGGTTTTTGCAACAATTTGAGCTGAGGTTCTTGGGGTTAGAGAGTGGGGGGTTTTGTAATTGATGTTGGGATGTTGAAGAAGGGTTCATGGTTAATTTTCAGTTCATTTGGGCTATTCTTGATGATTTTTCAGCTGGGTTTTGGTGAGTTTAAATGGGAAGGGCTGGGTTGATAATTTGGAGTTGATAGCTATGTCATGGAGGTGTTTTCATGGAATTTGGGGCTGTTTACAAGGTGATTTGCTATGGTTTGAAGGTGGTTTGGTGAGTTTTACATAGAAAGTGTCGAAAATAAGGGGGGTTTTGCATGTTAGGGTTATGGGTCCTTATTTATAGTGAGTCAAAAATCGAAATGAAAATAAGTGGCCAGATGCCAGAATGCGATCACATTCTGGTCGCAGAACGCATATGCGGTCCGCATTTGGGCCGCATTTCTGACATAATATTTGACCCCAAAACTCTGTCTCACTCTGCGATCCTACCGTCAAATCTGTTGTTCGCATTCCTGAAATGCGATCGCATTTCTCGTCGCATTTTCGACGAAAGGTTCGCCTAGTTTTTCTGTTTCACTATGCGACGCCTGTGCGAGATATGCGGTTCGCATATCTGAAATGCGATCCACATTCTCGTCGCATTTTCGATAAGAAGTTTTCCCAGTTCTCTACTTCACTATGCGACGAAGGATGCCAACTATGCGACTCGCATTTGCACATATGCGATCGCATAGTGGACTTTGCTACACCTTTTGCCCTTTTTTCTCTTATCTTTTGAATTCTTTTCCCTACTCTTGGGTTCTTATACCTCATTTAATTCTAAAGAAAAATAATAAGATTGCATAATCACAAGGAAGGATTTGCACATTAAACAAGCCAAATCTATATGATTTACTACCACGTGTTTCTGCGACACATCGGGTCGTTACAGTTTGCTCCTCCTTTTCAGTTGCACTTCTGAAGCCCTATCACTTATAATTTGGGAGTTGGTTGAGTTAGTTCTGTATTCATTGTGCTGAGCATCAGCTGGCCTTTATTTGTGGTGTCTTCATGAGAGCAGCCAGTTATTCCCACCTTGGACTGTTCATTTGCTTTAGCAGTTAAAGTATTTTGTACCTTAGTGAGCTTTATGCTCTTACTCAATCTATCTGCTGATTGCTTGTTGCCTTCAGGCTCTCCAGCATTTTGAGCAGCAACTGCCTTAGGCTTAGGTGGTGTCAATGTGCTGGGCAGCATTGTTTCTAAGGTTATGATCTCCATGATGGTTTTTGCAACGTTGTTGTGAGTATCCTCCATTGTGTCCTGCTGTTTTTCTTTACCATTTACACTTTGTAAATCATGATCCACTTCTTCTTATGTTGACTCCTCGTCACTACCTGTACCAGCTAGTACTTGTTCCTCCTATGATCCTTCCTCTTCTTGTTCACTCCATAGCTTGCCTTCACTAAGTTGAATATTTTGAGCCTCATCCACAACTTTGTCTGCTATCATAAAATTACATGATTAGGGGGGGGGGGATGTCCTGGCATGATTGATTAGTTGTGACATTGTTCCCAAAGGTTCTGTTAACCCAGTGGCCTGTTGGTTCTTTGACTGTTGTAGCTGCTACTATATCTCTACTTTCATTCCTTTCCATCTGTTTCTTTGTAGACTATGGAGGCTTGCTGCTGCCTGGTGGTGAAGTTATTTTTGCTGCTATTGACGCATGTGCACTCTTCTTTCCCATTGCTTCTTCAATTACAATCAACTGGTTGTGCTCATTGGTTTTGCTTGGTTCTATTTCCAGAACAACAAACTTGTTCTTTATCTAAAATTTCTGAGCATCTGAGTTAGTTGGCATTACCTCCAGTCTCCCTTTGGGCTGATACGCTACTAGCTTGTCTTTGTTTTGTGCTAACCTGTGTTGCCAACTACTTTACCACTTGGTAGGATTGTCAGAGGTGCTGCTTCCTTTCCTCTGTCTTTAGTTCTTGGCTTCTCAACAGCATGTTCATTTATCAACTCTGGATGCAATTTCCAGCATTCTGACATGTCATGACCCTACAACTTACATTGTTTATAGTACTTAGGAACAAAATCATATTGGATTTTAATCCACTCTATTCTCACTGCACCAGTGGCCTCATTTTTAATGTCCATTCTAACTTTCATTAGTAGCTCAGCCAGAAGATCAACCAACACTTTTACTCTAGCACAGCTAGGCCTTGTCTTGTTTACAATTGTCATATCTAGGTGTAGTGGTTTTCCAATAGAAGATGCAAGTGAGAATAAACATTCCTTCACAAAGAAAGTTGGCAGCAAGCTGGGAAATAAAATCCAAGCCATCGCTTTTGAGGTTCCTTCTCCTTCCTTGAATTTAGAATCATAAATTAATGTTCTCATCTGGTATTCGTATCCATCTCTTGCTTTCAAATAATACACTGCTTTAGAAGTGAAATAGAGAAAATCTTGCCACAGTGTCAATCGAATTAGTACGTGCCTATCTTTGAGTAATCCAATATTACAGTCACCCATAATTCCACACTATGCAAGAATTAGTCGACGAAGTTCTTGGATATCAAGCAAACCATAAGAAAACTTACCAATGACTGCATATTGTAGACCTTCAATTTGATTCATTCACTCAACCTCTGTTTCTGTAAATTTGATGAAAGGTTGTCCCATTAAGAAGGTAGCTCTTTTTAATGGAATGGGTTCAATTGCCATTGACGACCTACGGTTCACAGTCGAGTTCGATTTCAGTGTCGATGGTTTGAGAATTTGACTGTAGTCGAGGGGTTTTAGGTAGGTGGAGGATGTAGCGGGAGGTTAGGAGGTGGAGGGGGGTGGGTCGCCTGCTGGCGTGGCACCGGCCGGTGTCACCATCGCAGCTCGTGAGAGCTTTCTCTCTCTATAACCTCCAAATCGCCTTTCTCTCTCTAATCGCCTTAATCTTGTCAACCTTATTGTTTTGATGGTTCCAATAGGTTCGTACGGTGATTTTGGATTTGGGTGAATGTTCGTATTTGAATTTAGATGCTCCTAGAAGGTTTTGGCTCTATTTATCAAAAGTTGGTAATTTGAAGAATTGGAAAGTTCATAGGTTTGATTAGAAGTTGACTTTGGTGCTATCGAACTCCTATTGTGGTTTCAAAAATTCTTATAGGTTTGTTTTGTTAATTGGAACTTGTGTGAAAATTTTGGTTATGATTCAGAATGTTAATGTGTTTCAGATGCGTTCGGCAAAGTTTGCCGATTTGAAAGTTAAGAAAATGATCTTGATCTTCGATTTTTTGTTTTGAGGTTATTTATGATGTTTCAAGCCTTTAGATAAGATTGGGCAATGTATTTGGACTTGTTTCTACAGTTGGATGGGGTCCCGAGGACCTTAGGTGTGATTCGGGGTGGTTTCAAAATTTTTTTGTGATGTTTGGAGTTGCTGGTTTCTAATGCCTTAAATGTTCCTCGCGATTGCGAAGGTGTAACCGCAATCGCGTATGTATATTGAGAGTTGTGGCTTCGTGAATCACATTCGGATTACCAATCATGTATTCGCAAAGATTTAGCAAAAGGTCTCCATGTTCGCGGTGTAGCGCACGCGTTCACATAAAGGTATAGTGTGGCTGGGTGCTTGGTGCTTGCGTTCGTGATGTGTTCAGCTGATCACGTGGATTGTTCCACGATCACGCTGATGGTTCGAGCTGTGGGCAAATTTCTTCTCAGTGAACTCCACGGATGTCCCGCGTTTGCAATAAGTACTGTTCGTCAGTGCACATGTTTCCAATTTCAGGACTTTGCCATTATTTTATATTTTGATCCCTAGACTTCGAGAATAGGATATTCTAAAGAGAAACTTCACTACTACATTGGAGGTAAGTAATTTTCACTTGGATTTGGATTTATATCTTTATTACCCATGGATATGTACACCTAAAACTTTGAATTTTGAGAAAGATTTAGGGTTTTGACTACATTCTAAGAGAGTGTATTTTGGGGTTTTGAGTATCGATTTAGACTCGATTTTAGAATCTAATCATATATTTGGACTCAGTAGGTTATGGTCATCAGATTTTGTATTGGTTTTGAATTTGGGGCACGCGAGCATGGGTGGACTTTTGAGAATTTCTTTAAAGATCGAAGCTTTATGGATTGGGATTGTTGGCATAACTAGACTTCCTCGGTCGATGTTTGGTTAGATTTGAGCTGATTAGAGGTGATTTCTCAAGAAATTTGATTTTGGAGCTTCACACTAGCCGGTTGATGTAAGTATCTTGCCTAATCTTGTTGAGGGAATAACCTTTAAGAAATGACCTTGTTTTTCTTATTGAAATGTGTGAGAAGCGACATATATACGAGGTGATGAGTGCAGATATAAGTGTTATGTATGATTCATGACTGGAGTAGTGTTTAGCCAGTACTATGCCTTGATTTGAATGTTGTGCTTTATGTTATCATGATTATTAGGTTTGTATAACTCCGTGAACTCCGTGAATCATGATAGAGATCATGTGTAGGTGTTGATTTCCTATTGTGTATGATATTTGTCGTTGTATGGAATATCCTACTTATTTGAGTTGTAGTTGTACACTCGCACATACATACACCTTCGCATGCTATCTTCTTCGGTCCATGGGTATGTGACTTGATATCTGTTATTCGTATACATGTATTCCTATATAGGCCTTCTATGTGATGGACTGGATTGGCAGCACGTGAGTGGTTCGTGCGGGATGAGTTATTTTGGTACGTTCATTGTCCATACGGTAATATGATTATGGCCCGTGCGCTATTCGCGCGGTTATTAATATTGGCACGTGAGTTGTCCGTGCAGCGTGTGGATAAGGATCTATCCCCTATGATCACCCTATCATGTTTCTCTCTTGATGGTATACACGCAGGTTGTGAGAAATCGATGGGTTGTTGGTTGACGTGGTTTACGGAATATGGTTCCTCGGTTGGACTTTGCATCTCTTCTCAATTTGCAAACTCTATGGATATATACATAATTTTTACTGCATATCTTCTCTATGTGCTAGCTCCGGAATACAAACATGTCTTTATGCATATCTTCTCTATATGATGCCTTACTTGATGAGAAGATTCACGGTACATATCTTCTATATATGTAGATCCGTGAGACATGACCTGATGTTTCATGTGTATCTTCTCTATATGCAGTTGTTGAAGAATTTCTTGATGTTTCATGCTTATCTTCTCTATATGCAAGTGCTGAATGGTTACTTGATATTTCATGCATCTTCTCTATAAGAAACTGGTTACGGATTATTTGATAATCATGCATATCTTCTCTATATGCAATTGGGAAGGATTACTTGATACTTTATGCATATCTTCTCTATATGCAAGCTTTGGTGATTTAATGATGTTGGACGCATATTTTCTCTATATGCAATTGTTGACATGAAATTCGATATCAAATACATATCTTCTTTATATGTTGAACTATTAAGAGCCTTGTGGACATCCTCTTTATGTGCACTGTTTAGTGGTACCTGCATTTCCTATTTAGACTTCGATACTATTGTTAGGTACACGTATATGTTTTTGAATTGTACATGTTATATGTAGTGTGTATCCTTGACCCGACACCTAAATACTACTTCACCGAGGTTAGTGAGGATACTTATTGAGTACGTGGGGTCGATAGTACTCATACTATACTTCTGCACCTTGCATGCAGATCATGGAGCCGACTTGTTGTGGACGATGGTAGCTGGCATTGAAGATGTACCTACGTTCTGGTTATATCTACCACTTATCCTTGGTAGTTTAGGATTTGTGCTTCTGTTCTTGTATATTCCAAACAGAAGTTGTACTTATTTTTGAACCAGCTTTGTAATCTAAATCTTCGTGGCTCATGACATGTACTAACAATCCTTGGGATGTTGTATGGAATTCAGCTATTTTTATTCCTTTTTACTATGATCTTTCACTTTAGATGCATTATTCTATGTTTAGCTTACCTAGCATGTTGGGGTTAGGTGACATCACAACCAGGTGGATTTTTGGTCGTGAAAAAGTGTGATTGTATGCAGACATTACAAAATACCTGGCAAGCGGTATTGTTCCCTATGGCCTATCCTTTGTGCAAAAGAAAACGTTTTTTGGTATTTGTCGCATGCATTACTAGGATGAGCCTTATTTGTTCAAGATTTGTGTTGATAATATGATCTAATATGTATTCCTGGGATAGAGCAATCTTTTAGTGTTAATGGTTTACTCAATTACTTCTCTGGATATTTTGCAAGCCTGTCACGCTTCCGTATGATTGTCATTTGAATGGCGTAAGGAAGCTGTGTAAGTGTTAGAGTCAAGCTTTTATTGTCTAAAGTTGTTCAAATATGCTTAGTGTTGGGAAAAAAGACTGTGATAAGTGCGAACAGACCGGTGGCACGACCCCAAATCTCCCTCCGTAGGATGTTGTCATGGCACCTAGTCTCTAAGACTAGGTAAGCCTAACATACATGAAGAATTAACAAAAAATTTCCGATTAAACCAACAGCTATCATAAAAAGGACTCCACAATACAACTAAAAATAACACCCAAAATTTTGGGAGACCGAATCATATGCTCTACACGAGTATATTGAAACATCCCTATACAACAGTATCTATACTAGGAGTAAGGGATAGAAACTAAGATAGAGGGTGACTCCAAGGCTTGCGAACGCCGGAAGGTATACCTTAAAGTCTCCGCTCCAAGCTCAACTCACGGATGCTAGGCTTGTATTAAGTACCTGGATCTGCACAAAAAGATGTGCAGAAGCATAGTATGAGTACTCGATATATATACTAGTAAGTATCAAGCCTAACCTCGGTAGATTAGTGACGAGGTCAGGTCAAGACACCTACTGGAATAAATAAAGAAGTTGTACATGTATAGTATAATATAATAATGGAAACAAGGAATGAAACAATGAAGAAATACGACAAGATAAGCTACACTAAAAGTTAAGTCAATAAAAGCATCAAAGGAGAAAACACGTAATAAGAACACCAAGGGAAACAATGCAAACAAAACACAAGTGATGAGAATGAAAGATGGCAACAAGAATCATGTTCGAGGTACCACCTCGTATCTCATTTCACAATCACAATCACAATCTTTCTTTATAACACCGCCCGAGCCTTACATTTAGTTTTTGAAAATTATTTTCCCGAAATAGCTACCCTCGTTTTAGTCCACCTTATCACACCGCGAGGTTTCAAGTAGTTCCCCTACCAGCAATACGCGTATCAAGCCCGCCTTCTCTCACCGTATGTGTACCAACCTCTATCCTTATACCACTCGCATGTGTATCAATATCACAACATATAAAAAATCACACCTCAAGTGCCTAGTATCATAACCTGCGAAAGAAGTCTACCATAAATATGTTTCCACAGTAAATAGCTCATGGCTCAACCACAATATGTACAAGAGTCTCAAAAATAACAACATGAAGTGAATAACTCAACAAGAATGGTGTTTCAATAATTTACATATTTTTCTCAATGTGATCACGGCTTTTACCACTTTAACACCAAACTCAACAAAAAGATATTCCAAGAAACAATGATTTCGAGTAAGGTAACCCGACAGTTAAATAATTAACAAGGAAATGAGAAAACTATAACTCTAACAAAGCATGTAAGGGCAAATAACAAAATAAGAGATGAGACAAGTATTAACGATGCCGAGTGAAGCATGTAAAGATAGATTATCCATGATGAATATAACATATTATGACAATTCAATTAAAGGCATTAAGAGAATCTATATAGCTTAAGCCGGTCAATTACAACATTTAGCCTGTGTACCCGCTCGTCACCTTGCGTACACGACTTTCACGTACCACAATTAACATAAAATAATACCAATCCTAAGGGGTAATTCCCCCATACAAAGTTAGGCAAGATACTTACCTCAAAACACGCTAACTCAATCCACTAGTAAGCCTTTTCCGCAATAATACAACTCCGAACGGCCCAAATCTAGCCAAAATAACTTTATACCACAAATACGAACCATAAGAAGCTATTCCAAATAATAAAGTTGCAATCTTTAAACAAAATCAAAGGTCAACTCAAAAATTCAACCACGGGCCCGTGTCTCAAAACCCGACCAAACTTACAAAATCTGAACACTCATTCGATAACGAGTCCAACCATACTAAAATTACACAATTCCAATCTCATTGACCTTCAAATCCTCAACATATAGTCTATAAAGTTCTCATAATTTTTCCTAATTTCTCATACTCAAAACACTAACTAAATGATAAAACCAACGATTGATTCATGTATAATAGCCAAATTCGAGTTAGAATTACTTACCCCGATCAATCCCATGAAAATCCCCCTCAAAATCGCCCAAAACTGAACTCTCTAAGTCAAAAGATAAAGAATGAAATAAAACCCTCGAATTTACTATTTGTGCCCAGTGATTTTCGCTCCCTCAGCCGCATCTGTGCAAATGCCATTGCAGGTGCAGCTTCCACTTAGGTCCAGCACCCTCCGCTTCTGTGGACATAAAGCCACTTCTGCTGACAGTGGCTCGCTATTGCGAGCCCGCTTCGAGTGTTGATGCTCCTGTAGTCCTCCCTCAGCCCACTTAGTCCGCTTCTGTGATGCCCCCTTCTGCACCTGCACGTCTGCACCTGCGGCCAAACCCACCGCAGGTGCGATAACATCAGACTTCAGCAGTTTCAGCCATTTTCAAAGTCCAAAAATGATCCGATTTCAATTTGATTCACACCCGGGGCCCCCGGGACCCCATCTGAATATACCAACAAGTTCCAAAACACATAAGGGACCTACTTGAGGCCTAAATTCACATCAATCAACATCGATTCTACGAATCACAACCCAATTCAAACCTATTTAAACCATGAACATCTGACTTCCAAAACTAACGCCGATTCATAACAAACCAACTCCGATTGACCTAAAATTTTGCGCAGAAGTCATAAATGACACAAGAGACCTATTCCAACATCTGCAATCAATATCCGACACCGATATCAATAAAGTCAACTCCTGGTCAAACTTCTCAACCTTGCAAACTTTCAACTTTCCAACTTTTGCAAATTCAAGCCAAAATGACCTACGAAGCTCAAAATCAATATCCCAAGACGCTCCTAAGTCCAAAATCACCATATGAAGCTATCAGAAGCATAGAATAGATAATACGGATGGGATTGTCTCTGAAGTCATCTACACAAAAGTCAACTCTGGTCGACCCTTTCAACTTAAGCCTCTAAGTTTGGGACTAAGTGTCCTACTCCACTTCGAAATTCACCCAAAACCAAAACCAACCGCTTTGACAAGTCACATAACCACAATATAACATAGAGGAGGCAATACATAGGAATGGGGATAAAATAATCAAAATGACTGGCTGGGTCGTTACATCCTCCCCCTCTTAAAACAAATGTTCGTCCTCGAACGAGTATAGAGACATACCTGATGTGGTGAAATGATGAGGATAATGGAAACGCATATAATGCTTGGTCTACCAAGTCACCTCCTCGATTGGTTGACCCCTCCACCGAACCTTCACTGAAGCAATGCTCTTTGACCTCAACTTTCGGACCTGCCTATATAAGATGGCCACCGACTCCTCAACATAAGATAAATCCTTGTCAAATTTGACTGAGCTGAAAAATCCTTGTCAAATTTGACTGAGCTGAAATCTAACACATGGGACGAATCACCGTGATACTTTCGGAGCATAGAAACATGGAATAAGGATGAAATGCAGATAGACTAGGTGGTAATGCAAGCTTGTAGGCCATCTCACCAATCCTCTCAAGAATCTCAAAAGGCCCGATATATGTAGGGCTCAACTTGCCCTTCTTCCCGAACCTCATAACACCCTTCATGGGCGAAACCCGAAGTAAGACCAGCTTTCAAACTATGAACGCAACATCACGAACCTTCTGATCCGCATAACTCTTCTGTCTAGATTGGGCTATACGAAGACGATTCTGGATCAACTTGACCTTCTCCAAGGCATCTCGAACCAAATCCGTGTTTAATAACTTGGCCTGTCCCGGCTCAAACCAACCAACTAGGGAACGACACCATCTTCCATATAGGGCCTCGTAAGGAGCCATCTGAATACTCGATTGGTAGTTGTTGTTGTAGGCAGACTCCGCAAGCAGCAAAAACTAATCCCAAGAACCCCCGAACTCCATCACACAGGCACGAAGCATATTCTAAAATATCTAAATGGTGCGCTCGAACTGTCTGTCCGTTTGGGGGTGGAACGTCGTACTCAAACTTGTGTGCCTAACTCAGACTCCACGGCTCTCCAGAAGCACAATGTAAACTGCGTACCCCAATCAGAGATGATAGATACTGGCACGCCATGAAGTCGGACAATCTCGTAAATATAGACCTGAGCCAGCTGCTCTAAAAAATAGGTAGTCACCACCGAAATGAAATGAGCCAGCTTGGTCAACCTATCCATAATCACCCATGCAGCATCAAATTTCTTATGAGTCTGTGGGAGCACAACAACGAAGTCCATGGTAACTTGCTCCCATTTTCACTCGAGAATCTCAAGTCTATGAAAAAAACTTCCTTGCCTCTGTTGCTCATACTTCACCTACTAACAATTTAGGCACCAAGCTACATACTCTGCTATGTCCTTCTTCATTCTCCTCCACCAGTAGTGCTACCTCAAATCTTGATACATCTTAGCATCACCTGGATAAATGGAGTATCGCAAACTGTAGGCCTCTTGAAGAATCAAGTCACAGAAACCATCCACATTAGGCACATATAACTGGCCCTACATCCGCAACACACCGCCATCCCAACGAAAACCTCCTTGGCATCGCCGTGCTGAACCGTGTCCTTGTGGACAAGGAAATAGGGGTTTCCATACTGACGCTCTTTGATGCGATCGAGAAATCACGCAAGCTAGAACCTGGGCTCTAAAACATCCAACCTAACAAAGTGGTTGGCTAAGGTCTAAACATCCATTGCCAGTGGCCTCTCTGCTACCGGTAGATATGCTAAACTGCCCAAACTCTTCACCTTTCGACTCAAGGAATCGGCCACCACATTGGCCTTCCCGGGATGATATAAAATAGTGATATCATAGTCTTTAAGCAACTCTACCGTCTCCACTTTCGCAAGTTAAGATCCTTCTATCTGAACGGATGTTGTAGACTCCGGTGGTCGGTATTGACCTCATAGGGGACACCAAAAAGATAGTGCCGCCAAATCTTCAAGGCATGAACAATGGCTGCTAATTCCAAGTCGTGGACAAGGTAATTCTTCTCATGAACCTTTAGGTGTCTAGACGCATAGGTAATCACCCTAGCGTCTTGCATCAACATCGTGCCAAGGCCAAAATGTGTCGTGTCATAGTACACAGTGTACGACCCTGAACTCATAGGCAATACTAACACTGGGTTATAGTTAAAGCAATCTTTAGCTTTTGAAAGCTCTGTCACACTCCTCGGACCATCTTAAAGGAGCACCCTTCTAGGTTAATCTGGTCATAGGTGCAGCAATAGATGAGAAACCCTCTACAAAACGACGGTAATACCCGGGCGAACCAAGGAAACTCTAGATCTCCGTAGCTAAAAATGTCTAGGCCAACTCTGCACTACTTCAATCTTCTTCGGATCTACCTTGATCCCCTCAATCGACCACATGACCCAAAGCACCATTGAATCAAGCCAGAACTCATACTATGAAAATTTTGCATATAGCTTCTTTTCTCTCAAGTTCTGGAGCACAATCCATAAATGTTGCTCATGATCCTCCTGGTTGTGGGACTATGCCAAGAGGTTGTCAATAAACACAATGATGAATGAATCAAGATAGGGCTGGAATACACTATTCATCAGGTGCATGAATGCTGCTGGGGCATTGGTCAGCCCAAATGATATCAAAAGGAACTCGTAGTGACCATACCGAGTCCTAAAAGCGGTCGTCGGGATATCTGGATCCCGATTCTTCAGCTGATGATACCTTGATGACAAATCAACCTTTGAGAATACTTTGGCACCTTGTAGCTTATTAAATAAGTCAACAATACGTGTCAATGGATACATGTTGTTCACTGCAACCTTGTTCAACTGCCGATAGTCAATACACATGCACAAAAAAACGTCTTTCTTCTTCAAAAATAGAATCGGAGCACCCCAAGGTGAAACACTAGGCCGAATGAAACCCTTATCAAGCAACTCTTGCAACTGCTCCTTGAACTCCTTTAACTCCGCTGGGGCCATATGATATGGTGGAATAGAAATGGGCTGACTACCTGCCAACAAGTCAATACCAAAATCAATATCCCTATCGGGTTCCATGCCCGAAAGATCGGCCGAAAATACATCAAGAGAGTCTCTCACTACCGGAACTGACTCATCGGTAGGAGTATCAACACTGACATCCCTCACAAAGGCTAGGTATGCATCACACCCTTCTCAACTATCTGATGTGCCTTAAGGAAGGACACAACCCTGCTAGGAACATAATCCAAAGTACCCTTCCACTCCAACCACGGTAAACATGGCATAGCCAATGTCATTGTCTTGGCATGTCAATCAAGAATAGCATGATAGCGCGAGAACCAGTCCATGCCCAAGATAACATCAAAGTCTACAATACTGAGCAATAATAGATCAACTCTAGTCTCAAAATATGAGTCTGAGTACACCCCTCCAGAGTCTGGGGCAGTCCCTCCAAATATGACGAGTATCAGCTCTCAGGGGACGTGGCTACTGAAACTGGCTTAGGCCTGGTCGGTTGGACTGACTACTGAAAGCACCTTGTGCAGGATGTGCACTAGATAGTGGCGGTGCATAATGGGAAATCTAAGACCTGGGGGTAGCCGGAGTACCACTAGAAGCTAGAAGTGCCAAATAAACTGGACGGCTCACATAGCCTCTACCATGACGGGCTACAACCGGGGCATGGGCACCACTATATCCGCCAAAATCTTGAGGCTTCTTGGCCTCTCTATCCTCTCTCTCCCGGCCCCACATGCCCTTCAATATCCGTGCGATCTCTACCAATTGCTGATATGGGGTTGCTATCTCTAAATCTCGAGCCATGATGAATCCAATACCATAGTTGAGCCCCTCGATAAATCGATGGACTCGCTCTCTGACTGTGGAAACCAAGGCAGGTGCATGTTTGGACAACTCACTAAATCTGATAGCATGCTCTAACACAGTCATAGCACCCTAGTGCAGCTGCTCAAACTCCGCGCACTATGCATCCCGAAGGCTCTAAGGAACAAACTCTCTCAAGAACATCTCTGAAAATTGAGCCCATGTGACTAAAGCTGCATCGGCTGGGCTACCCTCCTTTTAAGCCCCCCACCACTGATAAGCTAGTCCCGACAGCTAGAATGTAGTAAAAGCAACCTCGCTCATCTCCACAATACCCATGCTGCGGAGAATACAATGGCACTTCTCTTGAAAATCATATGCATCCTCTGTAGCTAGGCCGCTAAAAGTAGGAGGGTGGTACTTCTTGTACCTCTCAAGTCTAAGATGCTTCTCCTTGGATGTTGATGTCCTAATCTCAGGCTGGACTGGGACAACCGACTGCACTAGTATAACCTCTGGAACCTGTTACTGCTCTAGGGTACGGGCTGCGGGAGTCTAAGTTCCTTTCCCAACCTGAGATATGGCTGGTGCAAGTGGAATCAACCCCACCTAAGCTAGAGCACCAAACATGCTCAAGAATTGTGCGAGGGTCTCTTGAAGTGCAGGGGTGGCCACAAGCGCCTCAAGTGCCTGCTCTCCAACTGGAGCTACTGCTTGCTCCTTTGCTCCTCTATCACAGCTCGTGCAAGTGCTCTGGCTGCACCACGTGCCCTTCCTCGGCCTCTGGCCTGGCCCCGGCCCTAGCCTCTTGCGGTTCTCGTACGGGGCACGAGTGTCTAGTCGTCGAAACCGACGGTGCGCGTCCTAACTATCTGTGAGAGAATAGAAAAGACAAAGGTTCAGAATTTCGATGTCAACAAATTCGCACGACAAGGAATCAAAGAAGAGAAGTTTCCTAAAAATTCCTTAGCCTCTCGAAGATAAGAACAGACGTCTCCGTACCATTCCGCGAGACTCTACTAAACCATCTTAGGACTCGTAACACCTATGAACCTAGAGCTCTGATACCAACTTGTCACGACCCCAAATCTCTATTTGTGGGATATCGTGATGGCACCAGTATCTAAGACTAGGTAAGCCTAACCAACATGAAAAATTAACGGAAAATAATAATAAAACTTCCAATTAAACCAACAACGATCATAAAAAGAACCCCCTAATATAGCTAAAAATAACACTCAGAATTTGGTGTAGATCGAGTCATAAGCTCTACACGAGTATACTAAAACATCCTGATACAACAGTATCTATAATAGGAGTAAGCAATAAAAACTAAGATATAAAGTGACTCCAAGGCCTGCGAACGCCGGCAGATATACCTTGAGTTTCCCATCCAAGCTCAACTCACGGATGTCTAGGGTGGTATAAAGTACATGGATCTGCACAAAAAGATGTGCAGAATCATAGTATGAGTACCCCACAATGGTGCCTAGTAAGTATCAAGCCTAACTTCGGTAGAGTAGTGATGAGGTCAGGTCAAGACACCTACTGGAATAAATAAAGAAGTTGAACATGTATAGTACAATATAATAATGGAAACAAGGAACGAAACAATGAAGAAACACGACAAGATAAGCTACACCAAAAGTTAAGTCAATAAAAGCATCAAAGGAGAAAACACGTAATAAGAACACCAAGGGAAACAATGCAAACAAAACACAAGTGATGTGAATGAAAGATGGCAACAAGAATCATGTTCGAGGTACCACCTCGTATCTCATTTCACAATCACAATCACAATCTTTCTTTATAACACCGACCGAGCCTTACATTTAGTTTTTGAAAATTATTTTCCCGAAATAGCTACTCCCGTTTTAGTCCACCTTATCACACCGCGTGGTTTCAAGTAGTTCCCCTATCAGCAACACGCGTATCAAGCCCGCCTTATCTCACCGCATGTGTATCAACCCATATCCCTATACAACCATATGCTTATCAATATCACACCATATCACAAATCACACCTCAAGTGCCCAACACCACAACTTTTTAAAAAAGTCAACACTAATTAAGTTTCAACAATAAATAGACCATGGCTCAAACACAATATATACAAGAGTCTCACCAATAACAACCGAAAGTGAATAACTCAACAAGTATGGTGTTTCAACAATTTACAACTTTGCCTCAATTTGATCACGAATTTTACAACTTTAACACCACACTCAACAATATTATATTCCAAGAAACAACTACTTCAATTAAGGTAAACCAACAGTTAAATATTTAATAAGGAAATGAGAAAACAATAACTCCAACTAAGCATGTAAGAGCAAATAACTAGTAAGAGATGAGACAAGTATCACCGGTGTCAAGTGAAGAATGTAAGGTAGATTAACGATGATGAATATAACATGTTATGACAATTCAATTAAAGGCATGAAAAGAATCTACATAGCTCAAATTGGTCAATTACCACATTTAGCCCGTGTACCCACTCGTCACCTTGCGTGCACGACTTTCACGTACCACAATTAACACAAAACAACACCAATCCTAAGGGTTAATTCTCCACACAAAGTTAGGCAAGATACTTATCTCAAAACATGTTAACTAAATCCACCGGTATGCCGTTTTCGTAATTATCCAACTCCGAACGGCTTAAATCTAGCCAAAGTAACTTTATACCACAAATACAAATCATAGGAAACTATTCTGAATAATAAATTTGCAATCTTTAAAGAAAATCAAAAACTGAACTCAAAAAGTCAACCTCAAGCACGAGTCTCGGAACCCGACCAAACTTACAAAATCCGAACACCCATTAGATAACGAGTCCAGCTATACTAGAATTACTCAATCCCGATCTCAAATCAGCCTTCAAATCCACAAAATATAGTCTATAAAGTTTTCACTATTTTCCCCAATTTTTCCAACTCAAAACACTAACTAAATGATAAAAACAATAATTGATTCATGTATAACAGACAAATCCGAGTTAGAATCACTTATCCCGATCAATCCCTTGAAAATCTCTCTTAAATTCGCCCAAAACCGAGCTCTCTAAGTCAATGAAGAAAGAAATAAAACCATCAAATTCGGCATTTCTGCCTAGCAATTTTTGCATTTGTGACCCTCAACCACATTTGCGGTTGCGCACTTGCAGAAATGCCATCGCAGGTGTAGCTTCCACTTAGGTCCAGCATACTGCGCTTCTGTAGAAATAAAGTCGCTTCTACGGTCACGCTTCTGCGGGCAGTAGCTCGCTTCTGCAAGCCTGCTTCTGCAGAGTGCTTACTGCTACTGCGGTCCTCCCCCAGCCCACTCCAGTCCACTTCTGCGATGCTCCCTTCCGCACCTGCGGTGAAACTCACTGCAGGTGCGGTGACACCAGACTTCAGTAGTTTCAGCCATCTTCAAAGTCCAAAAATGATCTGATTTCAATCTGATTCACACCCGGGGCCCCCGAGACCCTGTCCGAATATACCAACAAGTTCCAAAACACATAAAGGACCTACTCGAGGCCTAAAATCACATCAAACAACATCGAGTCTATGAATCGCAACCCAATTCAAACCTATTGAAACCATGGACATCCGATTTCCAAAAATAATGCTGATTCATACCAAACCAACTCCGATTGACCTTAAATTTTGCGCACAAGTCATAAATGACACAACAGAGCTATTCCAACTTCTGAATTGGAACCCGACCCTGATTTCAATAAAGTCAACTCCTGGTCAAACTTCTCAACCTTCTAAACCTTCAACTTTTCAACTGTCGCAAATTCAACCCAAAATGACCTACGGACCTCCAAATTAATATCCGAACATGCTCTTAATTCCAAAATGACCATAGAAGCTATCAGACTTAGGAGCGTGTTCGGAACCAACCACCCCGACAAGACACATAACCTAATATAACATAGAGGAGGCATAAATAGGGAAACAGAGCTAAAATACTCAAAACGATCGGTCGGGTCATTACAACCGGGAACATTTTGTTGTCATTAGACACCCTTGAACCCAATTCTTGAAATAGAAGTTTTTGATGTGTGATGAATAGAATTTATAGGGCCTTTTGTCAGTTCATATAAACACAAGTACATCTTGTAGCCATGAACTACATTTCAAAATGGTTGGAAGTTATTTCACTCCCAACCAATGATGCAAAGGGAGTCATAGGTTTTTTGAGAAATGATATTTTCACTCGTTTTGGCACTCCAGGAGAAATAATCAGTGATGGAGGAACTCACTTCTGCAACCGAGCTTTTTCAAAGTTGTTGGAAAATGTGGAGTTCGCCATAAGGTAGCCACTCCATATCACCTCAAACATGTGGGAAAGTGAAGGTGTCGAATAGAGAGATCAAGAGTGTGTTGACAAAGACTGTGAATATAATAAGAACATACTGGGCAAGAAAGTTATATGATGCACTCAAGGCTTATCACACTACTTTTAGAACTCCAATTTGCATGTCATCATATAAATTGGTATTTGGGAAGGTTTGCCACTTGCCTTTGGAGCTGGAATTAGAGATTGTTGGGTATTGAGGCAGTTGGATCGTGATAATGAAGCTGCGGGCACAAGTAGAGTCACAGAGTTGCACAAGCTAGATGAGTTTTGGTACCATGTCTTTAAGAGCATGAGGTTGTACAAAGAAACAATGAAATGATGCGGGAACAGAATATTTTGATCTAAACTTCAAGTCAAAGGATAGGGTGTTGTTGTACAATTCGAGATTGCAACTATTCTGAGGCAAGTTGAAGTTGAGGTGGTCATGCCTATTTCGTGTGATACATGTATATCCTCCTAGATTTGTGGAAATTAAAGCGAAGGTTTGGTCCAATAAGTTCAAGGTTAACGGGCAAAGGCTAAAATGCTACTAAGGCAAACTTGTGGAAAAAGTGATCTTGATCGTGTACCTGAAGGATCCTTGATAAGGAATAGCACGAATCATGCTGCAATGTTAAATCAGGCATTCTTGGGAGGCAACCCATAGTGATAGTGTAGTTCGTCATGTGATTGGGAGGCAACCCGATTTTTCTTGTTTTTTGTATTTTGCTTTCTTAGATTTTGATTTTGTGAGTGGTAAACATGTTTATGAGTGATGCAGTGATGAAATCATGCAAATTGAAATGGCTTGCAGAAAGAAAAGGGCAAAACAAATGCCAAATTTCACAAAGCTTAAAAAAAAGAGCTAGTTGGGCCTCGTCTGCACTTGCATGTCATAGCCAACTATGCTAGCTAATTTTTGTGCACAGTAAAGCATGTCCATCGCGTGACTGTAACGACCGGCCGGTCGTTTTGAGTATTGCAACCTCGTTCCCCCGTTTATTGATTATCCTGTGCTCATTTATTGTTATGTGACTTACCGAGGTGGTTGGTTTAGTTCCCGAGACGTTCCAGAATGAGTTGGGACACTTAGTCCCAAGGCTGGAAGCCTAAGTTTTAAAGAGTTGACCGAATGTTGACTTGTGTGTAAATATCTCCGGAATGAAGTTTGATGGTTCTGATAGCTCTGTATGGTGATTTTTGACTTAGGAGTGTGCCCGGATATTGATTTGGAGGTCCACAGATGATTTTGGCTTGAATTACAGAAAGTTTGTAAAGTTGAAGTTTGGTGAGTTGAGAAGTTTGAACGAGAGTTGCATTTGTGGTTACCGGGCTTGGATTTTGATTCCAGAAGTTAAAATAGGTCCCTGTGTCATTTGTGACTCTTGTGCAAAATTTGAGGTCAATCAGAGTTGGTTTGATAGGTTTCGGCATCGATTGTAGAAGTTGGAAATTCATTAGTTTCAATGGGCTGGAATTGGGGTGCAATTCGTGTTTTTTATATTATATGATGTGATTGGAAGCCTTGACTAAGTTCATATTATGATTTAGGATATGTTGGTATATCAGGATGCGGTCCCGGGGGCCTAGGGTGTGATTCGGATCATATTCTGCTCATTTTTGGACTTGTTGGATTGTTGTTATATCTGTTGCTAGTTTCCTTATACGCGATCGCGAAGGGTTGTTTAGGTGACTGGGGAAATTGTTCTACGCATTCACGAGAATGGGTCTGCGATCGTGAAGCTTGGGGAGTCAGTGCTACGCTAATGCGTGATAGGTGTCGTGTTTGCAATGAAGGAAGAGCAGGCCTAGAAGGTTAGGCGCGTTAATCTATGCGATCGCATGAGTATGTCCGCGATCGCCTACCTTTGGGGAAAATAGTCAGCGCATTCGCGAAGGTGTGTTGGCATTTTGGAGATTAATTTGTAGGGTAGTGATTTTTGTTCTTCGCGACCGCAAGGGACTTTCCGCGATCACGAAAAGGAACAACTATGCATATTATACAATTTCAAAAACGAGGGTTAGTGTATTATTTCACATTTTGACTTTGGGAGCTCAGATTGAGGCGATTCATGGAGAGATTTTCAAGGAATTGATTGGGGTAAGTGATTCTAACTCGGATTTGATTAATATATATGAATCTATCATTGTTTTTACCATTTAATTAGTTTTTGGGTTGGAAAAATTTTGGAAAATTATAGAAACTTCAGAGGCTTTAATTTGAGGATTTGAAGGTCGAGTTGAGATCAGAATTGAGTAATTTTAGTATGGCTGGACTCGTTGTTGAATGGGTGTTCGGATTTTGTTAATTTTGTCGGATTCTGAGACATGAGCTCGGGGTTGACTTTTTGACTTTTGTTAAAGAACCTAGCTTTATCATATGGAATTGATTCATATAGCTTGTGTTGATTGTATGAAGTTGTATGTGGCTAGATTCGAGTCATTCGGAGGCCGGTTCACGATGCAAGGGCTTGATAGAGTAGAGATTTGTGTGGTTTGAGGTATGTAACACTTCTACACTTGATACTGAGGGTATAAATTCCCGAACTACGTTTTATGTGGTTGACGTTGAGGTGACGCACATACTAGGTGACGGGCGTGTAGGCGTGTACCGTAGTAATTATGACTCGGTTGATTCCATGGAACTGTGTAGTTACTTAATCTTGTTATTATTCATGTATTCTCCTTGTGTTAGAGAAGTTGAGTTGTGATTCATTATAGAATCCTGGTTAGGCTACATGTAGGTACGTTGGGGCCCACAGAGGTCACTTTTGTTGTTGAGTTATTTGCATAAATTGTTATTATATACTCAGTCGCATTCATCATTTGCATATTATATCTCAATCTTTGTTTCCATTTTTATTATACGTCATGTTATCATTGTTTGGGCTGATCAGAATGAGATTTGTGAGCCCGAGAGACTGGAGAGATTTATGACTAAGTTGGGGCCTGAGGGCTGGAGTATGAGTGATATTGATGGGATCGGGCTGCACGCCGCTGCGGGTTTTATTGATTCATGATGGGATGGGGCTGCACGCTACTGCAGGTATTATTAATTCATGATAGGATCAGGTTGCACACCACAGCAGGTTTTCTTAGCACTTGGGCAGGATCCGCCCCTCCAGAGTCTGACATACCAGCAGATTGAGTACTTTGAGAGTGACTAAGTGTGATGAGTGAGAGTTGAGAAAGTCAGATTGAGTACTCTGAGACTGTGATGAGCGAGAGTTGACAAAGTCAGGTTTTTGTACTGTGTACAAACTGATTATGAGTTTTCTCTGAGATATTATTGTCATTTTTCTTGTCATATTTGTACTGTTATAATTTGGATTTGGACTGTACTTATCTGAGCTCGTCAATGCTTTCAGCCCAAGATTAGTCCTGTTATTTATTGAGTACAGGGTCGGTTGTACTCATATACACTCTGCACTTCATGTGCATATCTAAGTACTTCTGGGCACGGCGATTGCTAGATTTGGAGCTTCATCTGTTTGGAGACTATTGAGGTAGCTACCTTGGCGTCCACATATCTAGACTCTCCTTCTTTTAAGTTTATAGCACTGTTCTATCTTTCTAGACAGTTGTTTTAGCAGTTAGTCTATGTTGACATTGTAGTAGCTCATGTACTTAGTGACACCCAAATTTTCGGAATGTTGTATTTGAGTCGCAGTATTTCTTATTGTTTCTTATTGACTATTTATGAGAGTTATTATAGTTAACCCTATTTCATCTGGTTTTAAAATTAAAAATGCATAGTTATCTTTGGATGCCAGTTTTCCTATTACTGTGATAGGCGCCATCACGACATGCGTGATTTTTGGTCGTGACAGCGGCTGACTTCGCAAAATTTTATATTTTATATTTATCTTTTTTTTTCTCCCAAGTTATTGTTTTAAACCTTTCTTCCCTTGTTTCTCTCTCTCTGTCTCTCTATCTCTCTCTCTCTCTCTCAGCCGATTTTCCCCAACCCCTTTACTTTTTGGCTCTCCCCCTCGCTCATTGCTTCCCCAACCGCTCATCGACACCAAGTAAGAAATTTCCCAGCCCCTGTTTTTTATTTGGCTTCAGTTGTTTTTTTTGTTTTGTTTTCTTGTTATTGTTCTTTTAGTTAGTGTAGTTCGTATTTGAAATATTGGAGCCTATTTAAATCAACTTTTGTAGGTTATTAGACTAAGTAATATGGGAACTATAATTCTTGCCACTTCATTCAAATTGGGAGGGCAGAATACATATCAATTAAATCAAAATATTAAGGATAAAACTATGCATATAAGATTTTCGACAAATTACCCGAATGAGATTTTTGATAGGTTTTGTGAAGTCGGAGTATATAGGCTAATTCTAATGGGAATAAGAATATGTCTTGAGTGTGGAGTGGACGTTAGGGTATCTTCGCATTTATATTGCATTCATTTTAGAATGACTGTTAATCCGCGGCAAACTTAGGCATGACTAGTGCGTCGCCTTCCCCACTTGATTTTCAATGGTGCTAGTGAGCCTTGTATCATTGCAATTAAGTTTTAGTAGTCACTTGTATGTCGTGTTGGCACTTACGCTCTTGGGTTAAGTGTACGGTGGGACGCACACCGCTATGACTCAATTTCGCACTTTCAAATAGTAAAGTTTCTTTTGCATGTAATATCGCTGTCTTTAAAACACAAATTCGAAGTCATGGAGTGGGTGGTAGTAGTAAGATACCCCCAAAGAAACCACCCGCCGGTAAGAATGTACTGGATAAGGGTGCTAAGGAAGCATGGACAAAGGCGAGGAATGACAAGGAACAAAAGAGAACTTGTAAGGTGGACATTGACGCCACTAATCAGAGCACTGAGCAGCCCGCATAGACATGGCAAATGGCACGACAATCAAGGCCATTTAGGCAAGAAAGGCTCTATTCTAATTCTGAGAGGGAGCTTCAAAGCCGCCACTAAACTAAAAAACATAAGGTAGCTGAGGTGAAGGTAAAAGGCAAGTCATAAAACGAAGTAGGGTCAGAGTCTAAACCTTACTCATACGATGACGAGGAGGCAACTCTCCCATTGCTCGAAGGGGAAGGGGAGCCGAGTGCTCTGGTTGATCATTCCCTGTGGGAGAAAAAAATTTTGAGTGAAAATTTATGGAAGAGATGGAAGAATATTAAGACAAAACTGATCAATCCACTATTGTTTGAGAGGGCCACCAAGTCAAGTTGCTCGAATATTTTTAGGGAAATAGAGAAGAATAGGTTAACACGCTTGCTCAAGGGCCGAAGAGGGAGACAAAATTGAATCTTGTGCAGGAGTTGTATTTGAGTTGGGATCCTGACATTGGCAATGATATTGTTTGGGTTCAAGGGACGGATGTTGACATCTTTTCCATGAAAATAAACAGGTACTACCGCTTTGCCTTGCAGTCCGTATCAAAGTATTGGAGGAGAGAGCAGAGGCTTGATTTGGAGCACATACTTGAGGTATTGTGCGGTAGATCAAGATAGGCTAGGTGGAGTAAAAACAATGGTTTGGCAAAGACATACATGACTAGAGAAGCTCGAGCTTGGTTAAAGGGGTTTGTAACGGATTGATGCCATCAAAACACAAGTCCATCGTGATTTGGGGGGGTTAGTTCTTAGTAAATGCCCTGGTGAACATTGGAGCTATCCTGCAGAATCAAATGGTGAAAACCCAGAAGAACATGCAGTGGCACTCTATTTTGTGCATACATTGGCTACTTTTATTGAAAATACAAGTTGACTAAGGAGGATGATACAATGTGTGGAGGCACTAAGAGGGAACTCCGTGATATTTGCTCCATTCAGGGCCCATAGCAGTGACTATATAGAAGAAGGGACATGGTGAGTGCATCACTGATATAAAAGGCGCACTCCAGCAGTTGAGAGCTAATTTAGAGGCACGAGACTATGTATTGCTAGCTGCACAGGAGATGAGAGATCACTGGATGCGAGAGTAGTTCGCTTTATGTTCGAAGCAGTTCATGGGTCGATATAGGTATGGCACATTAGAGCGTAGACGGATTTCGAGGAACCAAGAGAGTAGACTGTTTATGAGTGCTACTGATGGAACTACTACTGAGGAGTCGACCGAGGCTCGATAGGAGGTTGTTCTTAATGCTGATCCAAGTAGGGAGGGTGAGATCATAGCAGTCATTGATACATCTAGTGTCTCATTGGAGGATCCATCAACATCGAGGATCGAGGTTCACGACCGGTCCTCAGTGCAGCTTGAGATATGATGAGGGATTGGTTTTATACCCACTCTACTTTTGATCGTTTATTATTGTATTTTTGTGATATTATTCAACTAAGGTGTGCACTTTCTTAAGTGTGGGATGGGGGTGTCAGACTTTGATTTTTGTGTCATATGTTTATTGCTAGTGATAAATTTTATATTATATGATCACACTTAAGGCCATTGTAATTCTATAATAGTAGTTAGACTATTTTCTATAATAATATATTTTTATAAACCACGATTATTTTCCAAGGATGTCAATGTCTTGAACCGGGTATCTTTAAGTAGATTTTTCAAAATTTGTAAACTTTATGGACTTTTTCGGACATGGATTTCCTAGATAGTTTTTTTTAGTGATTAAAGTTTAAAGAAAAATACAAAAGGATTTTTTCCTTAGTTTTCATTTTAAACTAATAAAGGAAGGGAAGAGTTCGAGTATCTGTACTTTTTGACATATTTTATATCAGCTCTTAGATCTAGATCATTTGAACTGATTATTTTCTTCATGAATATTGTGAATATATATATATATATGGCTTTATTTTGACACTTAGGATCATCTTCTAATTCCTCTTATTACTTCCTATGTATTTGAATTATAAGATGACTGTGCTAGTTGCTTTAACTTGAGAGTCAGGTCTGATCCTGAGTGAGTTATGTTTGAGGTAAAAAAATTTGGTTATACTTTGTACCATCCCTTGCTAGTCTAGAACTTGCCCCATGTGTGATTTGAAACCGAAATGAATATGTTTTGTAAGTCTAGGAGATGATATAGGTGTTTCTTTGATTGACCCTTTAGTCTCTTTAGTAATGACAAAAAGGTGCTTGAAAGTAAGTGTAGTGCTTACGAGGGTTAGTCCTTATTTTCCTAGATATATCATACTCGTCCCTTAGCCTACATTATAACTATAACGTTCTACTTGATCCTAAACTCTGCGAGCTTTAATTAGTCGAGTCTTATACTAAGGGCGGCATATGAGTTCTTTGCTTGAGTGAGTGAATTCTTTCGATTCGTGAGTCCTTAAATTATACAAAAATTCATATTTGAGTGTGTGAACTACTTCATTTCTTTGGTCTGCTAGGTGATGGCATATGATTTAGAAAAATTAGTGAAGTCTTTGAATTTTGATTGGGCACAAGAAGTGTGCCATAGTAGAAAATGTATTGGAGTCAAGTTTTGAGACTAAGATGTTCGAAAGAGTCGTACTTTTATTTTAAGTAGTCTTGGCATGATTTAAAACTTGAGAAAAAATTATGAATAGTGTTTATGCTGGGTTCTAAGCATAGTGTGAACCTTTATCATTGGTATGATGCTTAAGTGAGTTCAGAAAGTTGTTTCTTGCAAAAGTTCTTAATTTTACGTTGCTCGAGGATGAGTTTGAGGACGAGCACGAGTCTAGTTTTTTAATCTTATAAGCCGTGTGAGTTGCGGGATATTAGATCCTTTTTGAAGTGAAATATGTCCAATACGTGTTTCTTGTGTGTATGAATAAGTAAGGATGATAAGAGATTAAAAAAATTATATTTTGTTTCAAAAAGGCAAGTATTAAGAAAATTTAAAGCTCGTCCGATCCCGTGCATCATGCGAAGGAAGACACGCTAAAGGAGAAAATTAAAGTGCAAAAAATAGTTAACTGAAGCAAAGACGCAAATCGCTTCACGAGATGGAAAATATCAAAGGTTGAGAGCTCGTCACGACAGCAGAACGTGTGAGCATAGATGCAGATTCCAGCACTCCTATCCGAGATTGGATTGATTAGATCCCCCATATAAACCCTAATTGGTATAAATACATTAAAAAATGATTTTTGAGGGTTGCGCAGTACTTTTGGAGGAAAGATCACACGAAGAGCAAGGCGGAAAATTCTTCAACGAGTTTTTCTCTTTCTTATTCATATCTCATTGTTGGTTATGAATTAATGTATTGTAATTTTACATGCTATTATTAGTAAATAATGTTCCTATCTAGAATTTGATTGAATCTTTTGGACAATGAATTTTTTTTACGTTCTAATATAATTTTGCTTTTGAATTTCTCTTCTTGTCCAACTACTACTTATTAGTGCTGGTTTAAGGGACCCCAATTGGCTGTACCTATTTTTTATATATTACTTTTGAAAAGGTGTATATTTAGGTTAGATTTGAACAAGGTTACTCTTAACATATATGCAGGATCAACATTACTCTTAACAATTGTAGATGTAACGATCCGAGCGGCCGTTTTAAGAATTAGCATCTCGTTCGGTGGCTTATGGTTTCGAGCAACTTTGTATTATGTATTATGACCTGCCTTGCCTGGCTGGGTTCAGTTTTCGGATGATCCGGAATTGATTTGGAAGAATAGTTCTTGTTTTTGAAGATTAAGTGAAAAAAGTTAATCGGAGTTTGACTTTTATGAAGTTGACTCTAGAATGGTGTTTTGATGATTCCAATAGCTTCATAAGGTGATTTTGGTCTTAGGCGTGTGTCCGTATTTTGAACTGGATGTCCGTAAGTCAATTTGACGAATTTTGGAAAAAGTAAAAAAGTTAAAAGTTTGGAAGTTTGAGAGGTTTGACCGGGAGTTGAATTTGTTGACATTGGGCTCGTACTGTGGGTTACGAGAGCTGGATTAGCTCTGTTAGGTCATTTTGGACTTGCATGCAAAATTTGAGGTTATTCCGGGTTGATTTGATATGATTCGACGCGAGTTGTAGGAAATTAGAAGTTCATAAGTTCATTAAGTTTGATTTGGGGTGTGATTCATAGTTTCGATGTTGTTTGATGTGATTTGAGGTCTCGAGCAGATCTGTGTTATTGTTATGAATTTTGTTGGTATGTTAGGATGGGGTCCCGGGGACCCCGGTGTGTTTCGGACGAGTTACGGATCATTTTGGAACCTTGTTGCATTGTTGAAGGGCCTAGTTACTGATGCCATTGCACCTACGGATAAAGGGCCGCAGAAGCGGCCAACAAGGCGCACGTGCGTGCTTTGTGAGTGAAGGCAGGAGCCGTAGAAGCAGATGTCTGGGCGCATCTGCGCAATTGAAGAAGTGGAACTCTGAGCGCAGAAGAGCATTCCCTGTCGTAGAAGTGACATTGCCTAAGGCTAGGCATTTCTATAGAAGCGACCTTTTGACCGCAAAAGCGAAATCCGTGGCTAAAAAGTGTATAATTCGAGGGTTTGGCCATTTTTATCATATCTTGAGTTGTAGACCTCGGATTTGAGCAATTTTTGTGGAGTTCTTCACGTGTTGGATTGGAGTAAGTGTTCTTTATCCGGATTTAATATATTCCATAATTCTATCTTTCTTTTTTTAACTTTGAATTAGTGATTTAAATGGGAAAAAATGAGAATTTTTGTATAAACTTTCAAAAATATAAAATGATGATTTGAAGGATGATTTGATTTCATAATTTGATAACTTTGGTATCGTTGGACCAGTATCGTAATAGGTGTTCTGATTTTGTAAATTTTATCGGGTTTTGAGGTGCAAGCCTAAGGTTGACTTTTCGGGTTGACTTTTTAGTTTTCATTAAAAATTGAATCTTTATTATCCGAAATTATTTTTTTTTGTTTTTATTTATGATATTTATTTATTTTGGTTCACTAATAAATCGACTAATTAAACTCTTATTTCTATAATCTATTCGATCCCCTGATTGAATCAGGGGCAAACGCCTACGAAAAGATCGAATTCTGTAGAAGAGGGGAGCAGAAAGAGACAACAGCGGTTATTCTAATTGAATATCAACCCGCCTATTCTGATTCACTTTACCTGATAAAGGGCTATGCGAAATAGGTACCCACGAATTAGCTTCCGAGATTGAGCAGTCTCAATTTTACTACAGGATTTGGGTGCCAGCAACTTTATTTTGTTAGGAGTAGAGGCTTAAAAGAGCTCTTTGTATAGGTTGGATTTTCTGGGCTTTGATGCTTACCTTCTTATTATTAAAAAGGGTCTTAGCACTCTAGACATACTGGCAGGAGCAAAAAAATTATAGAAGTCCCCCAGAGCTTTAGATTTTAGCTGTCCGTAGGTTGTTTCAAACGAGAATGCCATTGTAGAGTACCAGTTTAGCTTATTTGAGGTAAGTATCTTACCTAACATTTTGTGGGGGGACTACCCCAAAGGATTTAAGTTGTTTGTGCTATTTGTGCCATGTGAAAGCCGTGTACGCGAGGTGGCGAGTCGTATTTGAGCTTATATGTTGAAATTGGCCAGTTTAGACTCTTAGGCTTCTTTCACGTACTCATTTGGAATTGTTAGCACATGTTGTATCTTTTATTCGTCATGTCTATTATCACATGCTTTATTTGAAGTTGTCGTTACATGTCACTTTCTTTATTTGCCGAGTTTGTTCTTATATGCTACATATGAATTTGTTATCACTTTTATTATTATGTGATTTTTTTTATTTTGGAGTTATTCTTAGTTGAAATTGTTGTACATGATATCCCTTTTGTTTCTAGGTTTTTCTCATGCCTTTAGACGTAGTACTAGTTCGTGTCATCTCTTTCATTGTTAGCCTAATTCATATACTAGGAGCCGAAATTTGCCATTTCATGAAAATACTTTCACTATTGAGTTAATCCTTAACAATTAGTCGGAATTGAGGTTACTGAAAGTCATTAAATCTATTTTAATTGAAGTTGTGTGAAAAAAGGGGTCTAGTTCCTTGTTGAGTTACTTTCCCATTCCTTTTGTTGCGAATGAGATTTTATACACATTGTGCTTGAACCGTGGGCTATTTGTTGTGGAAATATTAGTATTTTTGGAACTTTGGAAAGGTTGTGGCCTATGGGCACTTGTATTAAGATTTTATACATCGTGTTGCGGTGATGTTAGCATTTGTGAATTGTTGTGTGGTTTTGGTTGCTGTTATGCAGAGTATAAGGGTAGCTTTCACCGTTGTTGTTATGCGGAGCATATGGGTGGCATTTCACCGTTGTTAAATGTACGGAGTGATGAGGTGGCTATTGCGTTATTGTCGGGGTGGAGTGATAAGGGTGGCTATTATACGGAGTGACTCAGGTGGCTAATGATATTGTCATGGAAGAGTGATAGGGGTGGTTATCAAAGAGATAAGGGTGTCCATGTCAGGGAAGATGTGTGATGGCTCGGGGACATTGTATTGGTGATTTTCGTGTGATGGTGTGTTTTTTCTTGTGTTTATCATACACCTTATGTGACTTGTTTTGTCGCTTCGATGTGTTACTCGATGCCTTTGATATTACTTGTTGACTTGGGCTGCAGTAGTACAGTCGCACAAGCATACACCATAGCATGCCACTTATTCTTGCTCATGAGAACGAAACCTAGCATTTATTGATCATGCCCATGTGTTCTTGTATTATCTGTTTCCATGCTGATATTTTGAGCTTATGATCATGCCGGGCGGATTGTGATTGTGAACCTGTGATCATGCCAAGCAAATTGTGATTGCGAGCCTATGACTACGCCGAGCGGATTGTGATTGTGAGCCTGTGATCATGCCTGCCGGATTATGATTGTGAGCCTGTTACCATGCCAGGCGGATTGTGGTCTTGAGCCTGTGATTATGCCAGGTGGATTGAGATATTGGCACGTGAGTTGTTCGTGCGGTCGTGATTTGAGATGTGAGCATGAGGAGCCATGAATACATGATGATGGGTTGAGATTCGTGACTTGTGACTAAGAGATGAGGTGTCACAGGGTGATTTCGTTGTTAATCTTGTGTTAGCGCAATTGACTATTTAGTTGTCCTCTATGTTCTTTATTTGGGTTCAATGATATCTCACATTGTTTTTATTGCTTTACTGTTTATATCACATGTTAATTTTGTTGCCATTTACTGATTTTTGCTTTCCATTATTAGCTTTATACTTCTATACTGCACATGTTATTTTGTCTAGTGAGTGTCTAGACTTGTACCTCGTCACTACTCTACTGAGGTTAGTCTTGATACTTACTGGGTACCAACCGTGGTGTACTCATACTACACTTCTGCATATTATTGTGCATATCTATGTTCTTCTCTATCTGTTGATTATTAGATAGCAGATCAGATATTTCTGTGAAGATTTTGAAGTATACCTACCATCGCGTTCGCAAGCCTCAAAGTCACCTTTGAAAGTTATTTTTTTCGAACAGTTTATTACTATCTCGGATCAGTTATACTTAGAGATTTCTAGTGAACTCATTAGAGCTTATGACTTGTATTACCGGTTTTGGGGTTGTTGGCTTTGTAAAGAAATTTCGGTTTCATATTTAATTGTTATTGGTTGAATTTTTCCATTAATTCAGTGAGTGTTAGGCTTACTTAGTCTTAAAGACTAGGTGCCCTCACAACATCCTACGGAAGGAAATTGGGGCTATGATAAGGTTGTATTAGAGCTCTAGATTCATAGGTGCTACGAGTCATAAGCGAGTTTAGTAGAGTCTTGTGAATCGTATGGAGACGTCTGTACTTATATTCGAGAGGCTACATAAATATTAGGAAAATGTCTCCAATTCTTTCATTTATGTCATGTGGATTTGTTGATTTCGATGTTTGAGCCTTTGTATCTCTATTCTCTCACAAATAGTGATGACACACACTACCGGATCAGCTGAGTAGACACCTAAGCTCCTTGCTAGAGCCGCGAGAGGCCGGGGCCGAGGTAGAGACCGAGGAGGGCAAGCGCTGCAGCTAAAGCACCCGTCAGAGCAGCAGTTGAGGAGCCGCCAGTAGCTCTGGTTAGGGGACAGGCACCGGAGGCGCCTGTTGCTACCCCAGACTTCAGGAGACTTTAGCACAGTTCTTGAGCATGTTTGGTACATTGGTTAAGGCGAGATTGATCTCCGTTGCAACAGCTACTCCGCTGATTGGAGGAGGAGCTCAGACTCCCACCGCTCATACCTAGAGTAGCGAGCTCACATTGGTCTGGTTCTGGGTGTGGTACCGATACAACCTGTTATTCCGGTTCAACTTGAGGTCAGGCTAGGGGCATTAAAGAAGGACCAGAAGAGGCTTCAGAGGTTTAAGAGGTATAGTCCACCTACAATCAGTGTCATAGCTACCGAGGATGCACTGGGATTTCTAGAGAAGTATCGTTGTATTCTTCGCACCATGGGTATTTTGGAGGTGAGCGGAGTTGCTTTTACTATATTTCGATTGTTGGTAGCAGCGTATCAATGGTGGCAGGTTTATGAGGAAGCTAGGCCAGTCGATGCACACCACCCACTTGGCTCTGTTTTCAAAGATATTTTGTAGGGATTTTGTTCCCTAGACCCTCCGGGATGCGTGGCGTGTAGAGTTTGAGCAACTGTGTCAGGGCACCATGACGGTGTCAGAGTATGCCATCAGGTTCGGTGAGTTATCCCGTCATGCACCAACTTTAGTTCCTACAATTAGAGAGCGGGTCTGCAAATTCATTAAGGGGCTCAGTTATGATCTTAGATTTCTGTATGGCTTTGGAGTTGCAGACTGATACTCCATTTCAGCAAGTGGTGGAGATTGCCAGAGGCTCGGGCAGTCAGCCAGTTCATTCCGCACTTCAAACTACTCATGGTGCTCCAATTAGTCTGGGTACTCATGTGGGGCAATCATCTTATAGTGCACCACACCCGTAGAGGGGTTGTTATTAGTGTGGTGATAATAGGCACCTTATGAGAGATTGTCTCAGACTCGAGAGGGGCGTATTTCATCATAGCACTCAGGCTAGGGGCTCCATTCCAGTTGCTACTCCACCTGCACAACCAATTAGGGATGGAGGACAAGCAGGTAGAGGGCGCCCTAGAGGGGGAGGCCCGGCCCATTAATATACTTTCCACGGCAGGGCGCCGCTACACCAGATGGTGTCATTACTGGTATGGTTTCAATTTTTTATAGAGGAACACTATCCTTATTTTGATTCAGTTTTGCTTATCGAGGTGAGTCCTCCTATCATGCTTCACATATGGGTGAGTTTTGTGATTTTGTACTTTGCTTATGTGTTTATCGCTGTTAGGAAATTCTACGGTGGTAGCCCGTGTATATCGTTTTGTTTTGTTCACTGTTAAGAGCTATGAGGCTAGAAGTGACTTCCTGCTACTCATTTCAGTAGGTTTTGATGTGATTTCTGGATGGTTTGGTTACGAATTATGATTTAGATGCTCTATCGATATGGGAAATCTGTTACGTGTTGAGATTTTATTTTGCGGAATTGAATTACTAGAAGGTTGGGATTGGAATAATGTGTATTCTAATTGTGATTAGAGTTTAGAATGGGATCTCGCATTCTCATGAGGTTTGATATGTTTGAACCAGGCTGCATACAGTGGTGGAGTTATATTAGGATGAGATCTTTGTGATTAGTTCATATGTTTTGATTTCCCCTTGTGGAATTGATTCGTAGTATGGTACTGATAGGGAGTCATGCCTGTCGGGCTTGTTTGATAGTTCCCTCATGTGTTTCTCCTTGCATATTCAATCATATTTGCATTATACTTACTGGGTTTTAGCTTGCGAGGTGTGCGCCCAGGTGGCGTTAGATGAGACTTGCTTATTTGAGTGAATGGTAATGGGATCTTCATACTTCTGGCATCGTTGTTAGTGTTGTGAAGGTTTGGAATCTTTTGGACGATGAATTTGACTGAATCTTTTGGACGATGAATTTTTGTTACGTTCTAATATAATTTGGCCTTCGAATTTCTCTACCTATTCAACTACTATTTAAGTGCTTGTTTAAGGGCCCCCAACTGGCTGCACCAATTTATTATATATTACTTGAGAAAAGGTGTATATTTAGGTGATATTTGAACAAGGTTACTCCTAATGTATATACAGGATCAACGTTACTCTTAACGATTGTTGTTGTAACGACCCCACCGGTCGTTTAGAGAATTAGTATCCCATTTGATAGCTTAAGGTCTCGAGCAGCTTCATATTATGTATTATGACTTGCGTGTATGGCCGGGATCGGTTTCGGATGATTCAGGATTGATTTGGAAGAACAATTCTTGTTTTAGAAGCTTAAGTGACAAGAGTTGACCAAAGTTTGACTTTTGTGAAGACGACTCTGGAATGGTATTTTGATGATTCCAATAACTTCGTATGGTGATTTTGGACTTATACATGTGTCCGGATTTGGATTTGGAGGTCCGTAGGTTAATTTGATGCATTTTGGCGAAAATTTGAAAGTTGAAGGTTTGGAAGGTTCAGAGGTTTGACCGGGAGTAGACTTTTTTTATATCGGGCTCAAATTGTGATTTTGAGTGTTAGATTAGCTCCATTATGTCATTAAAGACTTGCATGCAAAATTTGAGGTTATTCCGGTTTGATTTTATATGATTCGGCACGAGTTGTAGAAGTTGAAAGTTCATAAGTTCATTAAGTTCGATTTGGGGTGCAATTCATAGTTTCGATGTTGTTTGATGTAATTTGAGGCCTCGAGCAGGTATTCATTATGTTATGAAACTTTTTGGTATGTCCGGACGGGGTCCCGGGAACCCCGGGTGTGTTTCGGACGAGTAGCGGATCATTTTGGAACCTTGTTGCATTGCTAAAGGGCCTGGTTGCTGATGCTATTGCACGTGCGAATAAAGGGCCGGAGAAGTGGCCAACAAGGCGCACGTTCGGCTTTGTGAGTGAAGGCGGGAGCTACAGAAGCGGATGCCTGGGCTCATCTGCGCAACTGCAGAAGCAGAACTTTGCGCAGAAGCGCGAGCGTAGAAGCACATTCCCTGACATAGAAGCGGCATTGGCTAAGGGGAGGCATTTTCGCAGAAGCAGATTATTCGCCGCATAAGAGGCCATCGCAGAAGCGACCTTTTGACCGTAAAAGCGGAATCTCTGGCAGAAAAGTCTATAATTCTAGGGTTTGGCCATTTTTATCATATCTTGACTTGTTTGAGGGGTTCTTCACGTATTGGATTGGGGTAAGAGTTCTTTATCCAGATTTGATCATATTCTATAATTCTATCTCTGATTTTAACTTTAAATTAGTGATTTGAATGGGTGAAAAGGAAAATTTTTAAATAAATTTTCAAAAATGTAAAATGATGATTTGAAGGACGATTTGAAGTCGGAATTTGATAATTTTGATATGGTTGGACCCATATCATAATGGGAGTTCGGAATTTGTAAATTTTGTCAGGTTCCGAGGTGCGGGCCCCAGGTTGAATTTTTAGTTTCTTTAAAGATTGAAGCATTATTATCCAGAATCATTTTCTATAGTTTTTATTTATGATATTAAGTTATTTTGGTTAGATTTTAGCCGTCCGGAGGCTGTTTCACACGAGAAGGTCATTTTAGAGTGTCGGTTTAGCTTCTTTGAGGTAAGTATCTTGCCTAACTTTTTGTGGGGGAATAACCCCTTAGGATTTGAGTCGCTTTGCTATTTGTGTCATGTGAAAGTCGTGTACGCCAGGTAACGAGTATGTACTCGGGCTTATATGTGGAAATTGACCGGTTTAGATTCTTAGGCTTCTTTCACGTACTCATTTGGAATTGTTTGCACATGTTGTATCTTTTATTCGTCATGTCTATTATCACATGCTTTATTTGAAGTTGTCGTTACATGTCACTTTCTTTATTTGCCGAGTTTGTTCTTATATGCTTTACATGAATTTGTTATCACTTTTATCATTATGTGATTTCTTTTATTGTGGAGTTATTCTTAGTTGAAAATGTTGCACATGATATCCCTTTTGCTGCCGGGTTATTCTCATGCATTTAGACGTAGTACTAGTTCATGACATCTCTTTCATTGCTAGCCTAATTCATATACTAGGAGTCGAAGTCCATTTTATGGAAATACTTTCACTATTGAGTTAATCCTTATATAATTTTTTTATCAGAATTGAGGTTATTGAAAGTCAGTAAATCTATTTTAATTGAAGTTGTGTTAAAAAGGGGGTGTCATTCCTTGTTAAGTTACTTTCTCATTCCTTTTGTTGTTATTGAGATTTTATACACGTTGTGCTTGAGCCGTGGGCTATTTTTTGTGGAAATATTGATATTGTTGGATCTTTGGAAAGGTTGTGGCCTATGGGTACATGTGTTACAAGTTGATACGTCGTGTTGTTGTGATGTTAGCATTTGTGAATTTTTGTGTGGTTTTGGTTGTTTTTATGCAGAGTATAAGGGTGGCATTTCAACATTGTTGTTATGCGGAGCATATGGGTGGCATTTCACCGTTGTTAAATGTACGAAGTGATAAGGGTGGCTATTGCATTATTCTCTGGGTGGAGTGATAAGGGTGGCTATTATACGGAGTGATTCAGGTGGCTATTGGAGGGATAAGGGTGGCTAATGATATGTTCGGGGAGGAGTACAGGTGGTTATCGGAGAGATAAGGGTGGCAATGTTAGGGATGATGTGTGATGGCTCGGGGATATTGTGCTGGTGATTTTTGTGTGATGTTGTGTTTTTCCTTGTGTTTTCCATACACCTTATGTGACTCGTTTTGCTTCTTTGATAAGTTACTCGATGTCTTTGATGTTACTTGTTAACATGGGCTGCAGTAGTACACTCGCACAAGCATACACCGTGGCGTGTCACTTATACTAGCTCATGCATATGAAACCTGACATTTATTGATCATGCCCATTTGTTCTTGTATTATCTATTTCCATGTTGATATTGTGAGCCTGTGATCATGTGGGGCGGATTTTGATTGTGAGCCTATGATCATGCCCGGCGAATTGTGATTGTGAGCTTGTGATCATGCCGAGCGGATTGTGATTGTGATCCTGTGACCATGGCAGGTGGATTGTGGGTGTGAGCCAGTGATTATGTCGGGTGGATTGATATATTGGCACATGAGTTGTCCGTGCAGTCGTGATTTGAGATATGGGCAGGAGGTGACGTGAGTACATGATGATGGGTTGAGACCCGTGACTTATGACTATGAGATGAGGTATCACGGGGTGATTTAATGGTGAATCTTGTGTTAGCACTACTTGACTAATTGGATGTCCTTTGTGTTCCTTATTTGGGTTCAATGATTCTTCACAGTGTTCTTATTGCTTTATTGTTTATATCACATGTTAATTTTGTTTCCATTTACTTATTTTTGCTTTCCATTATTAGCTTTATACTTCTATACTCCACATGTTATTTTTTTCTAGTGAGTGTCTTGACTTGTACCACGTCATTACTATATCGAGGTTAGTCTTGATACTTACTGGGTACCGACGATGGTGTACTCATACTACACTTCTGCATATTTTTTGTCCAGATCATGTACTTCGGAGTCTATTGATTGTTAGATAGCGGATCAGATATTGCTGTGGAGACTTCAAGGTATACCTGCCGTCGCGTTCCCAGGCCTTGGAGTCACCTTCAGAAGTTATTTTTTTGTAAAGTTTATTGCTATTTCGGATCAGTTATAGTTAGAGATTTTGTAGTGAACTCAGTAAAGTTTATGACTTGTACTACCGGTTTTGGGATTGTTGGCTTTGTATAGAAATTTCTGTTACATATTTAATAATTGTTGGTTGAATTTTGCCACTAATTCAGTGAGTGTTAGGCTTACCTAGTCTTAAAGACTAGGTTCCATCACGATATCCCGCGGAATTTGTACAATAGAGGAAATCATAAATCTAGGCTTTCCCAATCTTGTCTATAACACCTGGCTCTATTAGCGTAATTTACGGCATCTTTGTTACTTGCTCTTAGTTATTAAACAATCAAAACTCATTACTTAAGACGTCTAAAAGTTAATTGCTTGGATTCTTGCGATAAGAATAGTTGTGAAAATTTCTATGGGATTCAATTCCAGACTCTTAAACTGGATTTTATTTGCAACGACCTCTAGTCTACTTAGGATGTATGCGGAATCACTTGCTACTCAAGATTGCTAAAATACCTTGTGACTTGCTACTCAAGATGCTAGAACTAATTTACTTTCAAAAGGAAAAGCAAAATAGGTTTGAGAGTTGACACTTTAGGTGCTAATTACCTATTGGCTTATAGTTGTATTCATATTCCAAGGCCTAAGGAAATGTTTTTAACCTTTTGTGGTTATTGAACTTAATATATAAAATATAGTTTTCATAAATAAATTTATTCGATACGGTTCGTATGTTTTTATTTAATTTTTATAAAATTAAAAATCTATCCTATTTATTTGATACGATAATATATTGTATAAGAATCTATGATGTAATTAGAAGAGATCTAATAATCGATTGGGTATAATATAGTGCGATCGGTTTAGTCAATTTCTAAAGATCCTTTGACACCCTTTGTATAGGGTCGAACTCGGACCGCCTAAATGAGGATAAATAGGACTGTAGTTTATACGGTTGGTATCAATAACAATTACTGTTCGTTAAACCGAGATCAAGATATCAAAGATCGAAGAGCGAGACCGAATAACATCAAATCAGGAATATCGAGGTATCAAAGATCGAAGGTCGAGACCGAACAACATCGAATCATAACTCGAAGCCATGGTACACGAGATGAACCTATTGAGCTCGATTTGGGAAATGCCCTGGGGTAAAATATCATATTTGAATGACGAAAGGACCGGAAATCCCGTGACAAGTAAGGATCTCGGCGGGAATCACGGCATCAATCAATAAGATCGTTAAATCAGCATATCAAGAGATATTTTTACCTTGTAAATAGATTCTTGCCTTGTATAAAGGATTATCCCCAAGCTATATAAAGGGGAAATATAATTGTTCTAGGACATCTCACGAAAAAATCATCAATACATAGAAAAGAAGTCTGTTTTTATTTTTTTTTTATTCGTTTGGTTTCATTCATTTTTGTTGTTCATCTTGGAGAAATCAGTCATGGCCAAGACCATCCAAGGAGTGTGGTTTGCATTTCTTCTCCATTTATTTACTGACTTTAATTTTTATTATATTATTCATTATGTATATCAAATCAGATCACGTGTCCTTAAAATCACGTATAAATTCAATTGTTATACGAAGCCAAGGGTAAACAGTCTGGCGCCCACCGTGGGGCTAAGGATAATAGTGAGTCGCATTCACAATCTGTGCCTTTGTACGTCGATAATGAATTTGATCATCAAGGCAAAAACAACAACACAACACCCGGTAATGAGATTCCAATCGACACTAATTCACAAGTGGCAGTCGATGTAGATCAAACTATTGGCCGTCAAATAGCATTCGTAGGGAACATCGATCAACAACACGGGGTCCCAAAATGACGAAAGAGACGGGATCAGCCTCAGAATGATCTTTGACATGTTGCAAGCCCAGCAAGCAGCCATTGCTCAATTACAAAATCGAAGCCAAATATTTAACAAAGTTGAGCTCGGCCCTTCTCGAGGAACCATTCCTGAGAAGAACCAGTCGCAGAAGAGTCAAATGAATGTGAATCGAGGGCAAACTCGGGGATCATGAGGATGCTCGAGGAATTAACCAGATGAGTCGTGTCTGGAGAGAAAAAAATCGAGGCTAACGACAAAAAGGTAGAAACGTACAACTCCAAGGTGGATTAAATCCCGGGAGCAACCCCGATATTAAAAGGCTTGGATTCCATAAAATTTGTATAGAAACCTTTTCCATCGAGCGCCGCTCGAAAACCAATACCCAAGAAATTCCGCATGCCAGAAATTCCTAAGTACAATGGAACAACCGATCCAAACGAGCATGTGACCACATACACTTGCGCTATAAAAGGGAACGACTTAGAAGATGACGAGATCAAGTCCGTTCTTCTGAAAAATTTCGGGGAAACCTTGTCGAAGGGGGCCATGACATGGTATCATAACTTACCCCCTAATTCCATTGACTGTTTCTCTATGCTTGCAGATTCCTTTGTAAAAGCACATGCAGACGCTATCAATGTGAAAATGCAGAAGTCGGACCTATTCAAAGTCAGACAAAAAGATAACGAGATGCTTAGAGAATTTGTATCTCGTTTTCAGATGGAGCGGATGGACCTACCACCGGTCACTGACGATTCGGCTTTTCAGGCCTTCACCCAAGGGCTCAATGCTCGAAGTTCGACGGCTTCACAGCAACTCAAACAAAACTTGATAGAATATCCAGCCGTCATATGGGCAGATGTACATAACCGATACCAATCAAAAATCAGAGTCGAAGATGATCAACTTGGAGCCCCTTCGGGATCTAATTATCCCATCAGAACTCATGATAGAGTTCGAAGGGAGATTTATCGTGAACCGAGACTGAATAGAGATCGGCATCGGCCATATCATGGGGATAGGAAAATCAGTACGGCAAGGCAAAACTCCCCAAGACATGAAAGGAGAAACGATCAAGGTCGGAATAACCGAGGGCCCATAATTAAAGGCAACTTCGAGAGAACCGTCGGTCACCAAGAAGCACCACAGTTATCGGAATATAATTTCAATGTTGATGCGGCTACTCTCGTATCCGCTATCGGTCGCATCAAGGACACTAAGTGGCCTCGACCGTTACAATCGGATCCGTCCCAAAGGGATCCTAATCTGATATGCAAATATCACGGTACACACGGACACAGGACAAAAGATTGCCAATAATTAAGAGAGGAGGTGGCAAGGTTGCTCGAAAACGGACATCTTCCAGAATTTTTGAGCGACTGAGCGAAGAATCATTATGGAAACAGAAATAAACAAGCAAACCACCGAGATTAACATGATTATTGGCGGAATAGATGCCCCTCAAGGTCCGATGCTGAAACGCACCGAGATTTCCATCACCAGGGAAAAACGCACTCGAGATTACGCAATAGAGGGAATCTTACATTTTAGCGAGGAAGACGCGGAAGGGATTATGCAACCTCACAATGACGCGCTAGTGATATATGTGCTTATACACAGAATTAAAGTGAAGCGCGTATTGGTCGACCCAGGCAGTTCGGCCAATATAATCCGATCATGGGTTGAGAACAACTCGGTCTGTCGGATCGATCTGTCCCTACAGTCCGAGTACTTAATGGGTTCAACATGGCGTGTGAAACAACCAAGGGTGAAATAACGTTGTCGATAAACACTGCCGATACCATTCGAGAAATAAAGTTTTGTGTAATCGGTGGAGACATGAGGTACAACACTCTATTCGGGAGACCATGGATCTACGACATGAGAGTCGTACCTTCGGCACTGCACCAAGTACTGAAATTCCCATCACTCGATGGAATTATAACGGTTTACGGGGAGCAACCAGCTGCGAAATAAATGTTCGCAATAGAAGAAATAAAACCAGTACCAGCAGTTCCTGCACAAAAGGTCGAGAACAAGATGAAATAGGACATCATCCACGACAAACGTAGATGAACAAGCACATCTCGAGGATGACAATTACGGAATCCCCAGATCCTTCATCAGTCCTGATGAATCCGATGCTACCAAATCGACAATTGAGGAACTCGAGCAAGTCTCACTCCGAGAAGACTTGCCAGAACGAAAGGTATACCTGGGCTCGGGCCTAAGCTCCAAGCTCAGGACAAAACTTATCCAATTTCTTATAACTAACGAAGATTGCTTCGCTTGGTCCCACCTTGATATAAAAGGTATACCATCGGAGATAACAACTCACAAGCTAAGGCTAGATCAGAAGTTTCAACAGGTCAATGAAAAGAGGAGGCCTCTGTCCGAGATCAAATACGCCTTCATCAAGGATGAGGTAACTAAGCTTCTAAAGATAGGATCCATTCGGGAGGTTAAATACCCGGAATGGCTAGCAAACGTAGTAGTAGTCCCTAAAAAGGGGAATAAGCTAAGAATGTGTGTAGATTATAAGGATTTGAATAAGGCATGCCCAAAAGACTCTTTCCCTTTACCCAACATCGATCGCATGATCGATGCTATGGCCGGCCATGAGACACTTAGATTTTTCGATGCTTACTCTGGCTATAAACAAATACGAATGGACCCGGCTGACCAAGAAAAAACATCCTTCATCACTAAGTATGGCACATACTGTTACAACGTGATGCCATTCGGGTTCAAAAATGCAGGAGCCACTTACCAACGCCTAGTAAACCAAATGTTTGAAAAACAACTAGGAAAAATGATGGAAGTTTATATTGATGATATGTTAGTTAAGTCCGTGCGAGCAGAGGACCATTTGAACCATTTGCAGGAAACATTCAACGTTCTGAAGCAATACAACATGAAGTTGAACCCGGAAAAATGCGCGTTTGGTGTGGGCTCAGGCAAGTTCCTCGGTTTCATGGTCTCGAATCGAGGAATAGAAATCAACCCCGAGAAGATCAAGGCTATCGAGGACATCACAGTTGTAGATAATGTGAAGGTTGTACTAAAGCTGACAGGCCGTATAGCCGCTTTGGGACGATTTATTTCAAGATCATCCGATAAAACCCATCGATTTTTCAATCTATTGAAAAAGAAGAACAACTTCTCATGGACACCGGAATGCCAACACGCTTTAGAAGAGCTTAGAAGGTATTTGTCTAGCCCGCCCTTGCTACATACGCTGAGGACAGGTGAACGGCTGTACACTTGTACCTTGCTGTCTCGGAAGTAGCGGCAAGTGGAGTTCTAGTTCGAGAAGAGCAAGGTACGCAATTTTCAATTTATTACGTTAGCAGAACCTTAGGCGAGGCTGAAACTAGGTACCCTCATTTGGAAAAACTGGCACTGGCTTTATTAAGTGCCTCCAGAAAACTAAAGCCTTATTTCTAGTGTCATCCCATATGCGTCGTAACAATATACTTGTTAAGAAGCATAATGCATAAACCCGAGCTCTCCGGCCGATTGGCCAAATGGGCTATCGAAGTAAGTGGGTATGATATCGAATATCGACCCCGAACCGCCATTAAATTTCAGGTGTTGGCAGATTTCGTCGCCGATTTCACACCATCCTAATACCCGAGGTTGAAAGAGAGCTACTGGCCGGATCGGGGACTCCTTCGGGAGTGTGGACCCTGTTCATAGATGGTGCCTCGAATGTGAAGGGATCGGGGCTTGGTATAGTGCTAAAGCACCCAACCGGTAACACAATTCGACAGTCTATCAAGACTGTGAAATTAACTAATAATGAATCAGAATATGAGGCCATGATTGCAGGTTTAGAACTAGCCAAAAGCCTGGGAGTGGAAATAATCGAAGCTAAGTGCGACTCCCTTCATGTGGTGAATCAAGTCAACAGAAGTTTCGAGGTCAGAGAAGGACGAATGCGGAGATATTTAGACAAACTACAAGTTACACTGCATAGGTTCAAAGAATGGACCTTACAACACATACCTCGAGAGAAAAACAGTGAGCCAATGCCCTCGCCAGTTTGGGATCATCGGTCGAAGATGATGAGATCAAATCCAAAAAGGTCGTACAGCTCATGAGGTCGGTAGTGGAAGAAGGCCACGTGGAAATCAATACGACGAGTCTGACCTGGGATTGGAGAAACAAATACATAGAATACCTCAACTCCGGAAAACTCCCCTCGAACCCAAAAGAGTCAAGAGCCTTGCGCACAAAGGCGGCTCGATTCTGCTTATCCGATGACGGAACTCTATTTAGAAGAACGTTCGGCAGTCCCCTCGCGATATGTCTAGGACCGGGTGACACTGAATACATTTTAAGAGAAATCCACGAAGGCACTTGTGGGAACCATTCCGGTGCTGAACCCCTAATCCGAAAAATAATTAGAGCCGGTTATTACTGGATCGACATGGAAAAGGACGCGAAGGAGCTCGTTCGCAAATGTAACAAATGTCAAAGGCATGCCTCGATGATCCATCAGCCCTGGGAAATGTTGCATTCGGTCTTATCACCATGGCCGTTCATGAAATGAGGAATGGACATCGTTGGCCCTCTTCCCTACACACAAGGTAAGGCTCAATTCATTCTTTTTATGACTGATTCTTTTTCCAAATGGGTGGAAGCGCGGGCATATGAGAAGGTTAGGGAAAAAGAAGTAATCGAGTTCATTTGGGATCACATCATATGTCGGTTTGGGATGCCATCAGAGATTCTGTGTGACAACGGGAAATAATTCGTCGGCAGTAAAGTGACAAAGTTCCTCGAAGATAACAAGATCAAAAGAATCCTATCAATGCCCTACCACCCCAGCGGGAATGGAAAAGTCGACTCTACCAACAAAGCAATACTTTGAAATCTCAGAAAGAGGTTAACCGATTCGAATGGAAAATGGAAAGAGATATTGCCTGAAGTCCTATGGGCGTATCGTACGACCGAGAAATCTAGCACCGGAGCTACTCCCTTTTCCTGGTGTACGGTGCTGAAGCTTTGATACCGATCGAAGTAGGTGAACCAAGTGTCAGGTTCCACTATGCAATCGAAGAATCGAACCACGAGGCTATGAATACGAATCTGGAACTATTGGACGAAAGAAGGGAAGTTGCCCTCGTTCGACTGGCCGCTCAAGAACAGAAGATCGAAAGATACTACAACAGGAGAACCCATCTTCGACATTTCAACATCTGAGATTTAGTACTCAGGAAGGTTACACCCACACACGAAACCCGAACGAAGGGAAATTAGGACCTAACTGGGAAGGACCTTACTTCACATAAAGATCACCGGAAAAGGATCGTACAAGCTTGGAACGATGGACGGCAAAAAGCTACCAAACAACTAGAACATAAATCACTTGAAACGATACTACTGTTAAGGTACGATCCTTTGTTCCTCATTTTTACTTGTTTTTTTGCTACATCAACAAACTAACATTCCTAGGTATCAAATAAAGTAACCTCGAATCGGAAAGTACGGGATGTTAGGATTGAAAGCACGCGTTGCACTCTTTTTCCCTTCGACTGGTTTTGTCCCAAATTGGGTTTTAAGGCAAGGTTTTTAACGAGGCAACCAGTAAATCGTGCTAACTTAGATTTGAAGACGATCATAGATCGATGACAACAATACTCGGTGCTAATCATCGATCGACCTCAAATATCGAAAGGCTGCTTGGCTACTTCAATTCGGGGAAACATCCCTAAAGTCAAAGATCTTTAGGAATCGATGTAAGGGTCAAATGGTCAAAGGAACCGTACCCAAATAGATTGATCTATCCCCGAAATAAACTATACAAGAACATGAACAAGAATAAAGATCTCTTGCACCAATATCCTGTCTCCGAGCCCAATGGCCGTTTTGGTTTTCTTTGTTCAATTAAATACTTCCTCACTTAGGGATTCATCCGAAAATCAAATTTATGCGAAGAGGAATAAGACCTACTAAGGCCAACCCCGATTCTTAAAAGGCTAAGGCCACAGAGTTAATGAAACTCGAAGGGGAATAAGACCTACTAAGGCCAACCCCAATTCTTAAAAGGCTAAGGCAATACCGAGTTAATGAAACTCGAAGGGGAATAAGACCTACTAAGGCCAACCCCGATTCTTAAAAGGATAAGGCCATACCGAGTTAATGAAACTCGAAGCGGAATAAGACCTACTAAGGCTAACCCCGATTCTTAAAAGGCTAAGGCCATACCGAGTTAACGAAACTCGAAGGGAATAAGTCCTACTAAGGCGAACCTCGAATCTTTAAAAGGCTAAGGCCATACAGAGTTAATCGAAGGAAAGTAAAACCTACTAAGGCAGATCCCAGAATTGGCCAAGTCCAAATTGAATTCGAGAAATAGAAAATTTACTGAGGCAAACCCTCGGTTCTAAGGGAAAGAATTAAAACAAGTCCGCAATAAAAGAAGGAAAAGAAAAAGGGCTTTTATACATATACAAGATATGATTACAAAGATGGGGACATCATTACATAATATCAAAAAGAAGACAAGAAAAGGTGCTTCATTCCGAGCTCTCGGAGTCATCTTCCTCCGAAAAGGCTTGCTTTCTAACTTCAGCCTCGATCCTTTTAGCATCCTCGATCTCGGCTGATAGATCGAAGCCCCGAGCATATATCTTCTCGAGGACGGACAGGCGAGTTTGCCACTTCATGTGATCAACCAAATTTTTTGATTGATCTTGAGCAGCCTCGGTGTCGGCCTTGTACTGGGCCACCAGCTCATCGGCCTCAACTTTGGTTGCAGCAGCCTCCGATTTTGCCATGTGCAGCTCGTTAGCCAAAACATCTTGATCCGAGGTGATCACGCCGACTTGGGATTGGAGTACGTCGTTGCTCTTATTCAGAGCCTCAATTCTCCCTTTTGCTTCTGTCAGTTGAGTTTCTGCTGAAACTAACTGAGCACAGAAAGCCTCCTTTTCCGAAGCCAACTGATCCATCCTACTTTTCCACTCATTGGCTTCGGCTCTAGCCTCGCTTGCCTCGGATCGGAGTCATGTGATTTGATCGAGCTGTTGCCCCATTTGCTCGACTAAGCTAGAATTCTCTCTCCGGACAAAATCCATTTCGGCCCGAAGGCTCCCCATCTCCCTTTCGAGCCATTCGCAATGTCCCGATTCTTCCCGGTGACGAAGAAAAGCCTCATGATGAAGCACTGAGTCCTGCAAACACGAAAGGAACTATGGCAGTTAGTCGAAGCTTTAAAGTGCAAAACAGTAAACACCAAGGCTTATCAGAAACTTATCCTATTCAATGCTTGCTAAGCTTCATTGAACAAGCAGGATACATCCACCTTTCATCTAGCCTGATCTTCTTCGGTCACCAAACACCGAAGATAACTAGCCACCCCTACAGGAGCGGAAAGGACCTTAGCATCTTCGAGAATGGAGAAGGATATAATCCGCTCCCGATCAGGATCTGAACTCGGAGCAGGAAATCTGTCGACCAACTTCGGACCGAAAGAAACCCTGCTCGTGCCGGTGAGGGACTTTTCTTCGGTAATTTTAGGTTACTGAGCCCAAAGTTATCTTCAGCAGACGCCGAATCCATGCCATCGAAGATACCTCTGAAAGGGCCTTCCGGTACATGGCTCCTGCCCGGGGAATGTCCTTTGGCAGCTTGGGCCTCGTTCAAGGTCGACTCCAAGAAGGAAGGGGAGTCTATCATTTCTATGGGGCCTAAGATTCCCTGCGAAGCCCCTCTAACATCGGTAGAAGTCCCAGTTCGGAGCCCTCGCCTCGATGAAGGTGTGTTTCATCGGCCCTCTGCTCGAGGACTCCCCGTCCTTTAGTTCGAACCGGCTCGCTACCCAAAAAGTCAAAATCTTCATCTTCCTCGGACTCGTCCCTCAACTGACGAAGTGAGTCCGAGGACAGTATCTGGTCATCAATGCTACTCTTGGACTTACGAGCTATCTTTTTCTTCAGTCTCTTTCTCTCGGGCTCAGAAGAACTGGGGGCTTCTTTCCTCTTTTTCTATTTCTCCTGCTTTGAAACAGGGGGCTCGTAGGGAACCTCATTACCAGGGGACGCTGGCCTCAATTCAACGTCCTTTGATAAACCTACAAATGAAGAATAAAGCAAGTTAGAAATCAAAAACAGGAGATGCTGAGTTCGAACTCAACCTGTCTCACCATGATGTCGGGCCACCCATCGGCCCTTTGAGAGCTCACACCAGGCATGTTCCGAATAGGGTCTTTGGGACACTACCCTTTCAACCCATTCCTTTAGATAAGGAACCGCGGCCGGCATACAGGATACGGTTACATCATATGGAGCTGATTAGTAAAAAAAAACACATTGAACAAGTTGAGATATGGGATAACACTTACGGTTTATGTTCCACTTCTCGGGGAACAGCATGTCTTCGGCCGGAATCAAGTCCGATGTTTTCACTCGAACGAATCGGCTCATCCAGCCCCGGTCCCTATCCTCATCGATGCTAGAGAAGGGGCTTTGCTTGCCCGGCGAGCAAGTTTTATTAATCCCCCTTGGAAGAGTCGGGGACTGTATAAACGTAGAAGGTGATCGACGGTGAAAGGGTGCCCGTCAATCTTGCTTACAAAAAAGCGAAAGAAAATGACTATTCTCTAGAAAGAAGGGTAGATATGACCTAATGTTACTTCGTACCTTTTGCAAAAGGCAACGATAACAGGGTCCAAAGGGCCCAACGTGAAGGGATAAGTGTAAACACTCAAATAACCCTCCACGTGGGTGGTGATCGCCTCCTCCGGTGCAGGAATGACCACACACTTGCCTACCCAATTACAATCTTCTTTAACCTTGTCAAGGATTTTGTTCGCAATCGAACAAATATACCTAGTGATCGGTTCACACCGGCCCGGTACTGAAGAGGTCTTATCTACTTTAAAGTCGGCACCGATTGAACATCCAGATGGTACAAACGCCTTCAAAGGAGGTTCAACCATGGTTTCCTCAACATCAACAGGTTGAGGATCTTCAGTGGGTTGAGAAGAAGAAGGGGTCTACCTCTGAGGAACAGATTTAGAGGTTATCGCCATTGTTAATTAGGAGATAAAGAAGTTAAAAGATGTGGGAGTAAGATAAGAACAAAGGGAGATCGCTTGCAAGGAAAACTAGAGAATTTTGAAGAAAGGAATGATTCAAATATTCAGATAGCTTAAACTCCTGAAAACGAAGATGGAGAAGGGTATTTATAGTCCCTCAAAGGAGGCGGTTCACGTTCCAAAGCGATGAAGCATTATTTAGCATGTACTGATGTTGCAGAGGTTTGTCCCAAGTTTGTCTCTAATGAGACGATTTCGACACGTATCACGTACGTCATAGTTTCAACCTCATTTATCAATGTGATGATTCGTTTCACTTGATAAGACGCTCCGACTTCTGTGCCACATGCGTCATAAGTATGTCGTCATTCGACCTAACCGAAAAGTTGCGGCTCATATCATTTTTCGTCATTACTCTCCAAAAAATGAGGGGACTATCTGTATGGGGTCGAACTCGGACCGCTTACATGGGGACAAATCGGACTCTAGTTTATACGGTTAGTATAAATAATAATTACTGTTCATTAAACCGAGATCAAGATATCAAAGATCGAAGAGCGAGACCGAATAACATCGAAGCAGGAATATTGAGGTATCAAAGATCGAAGGTCGAGATCGAACAACATCGATTCAGAACTCGAAGCCATGGTACCCGAGATGAACCTATTGAGCTCGATTCCGGGAAATGCCCTAGGGTAAAATATCATATTTGAATGACGAAAGAACCGGAAATCCCGTGACAAGTAAGCATCTCGGTGGGAATCACGGCATCAATCAATAAGATCGTCAAATCAGCATATCAAGAGATATTTTTACCTTGTAAATAGATTCTTGCCTTGTATAAAGGATTATCCCCACACTATATAAAGGGGCAATTTAATTGTTCTAGGACATCTCACGAAACAATCATCAATACATAGAAAAGAAGTCTGTTTTATTATTTTTTTATTCGTTTGATTTCATTCATTTTTGTTGTTCATCTTGGAGAAATCAATCAAGGCCAAGACCATCCAAGGCTTGTGGTTTGCATTTTTTCTCCATTTATTTACTAACTTTAATTTTTATTATATTATTCATTATTTATATCAAATCAGATTACGTGTCCTTAAAACTACGTACAAATTCAATTGTTATCCGAAACCAAGGGTAAAACACTCTTAAAATTGGGTTTGTATAGAAGAGTCAAGTTTTCTCTGTAGAGTTCGATACTTACTTTTGTAGAAGAAGGAAACTAATTTTGAGACGAACTTCTGGAGCGGATGAAAGAAAACCCTAGGCACAAACGAGTGATAAAGCATGCACTAATACTTTGAAGTTCTAGGGCGCATGGTCGAGTAATTTGAGGGTTTGGAGGCAGGTCGGGTCAGTATTTTATGCTAGTAGGACATTTGTGTCAGATTATATTACTTTAATGCCCCACTTTGTTAAAAGCCCATGTTACCTAGCTGGGCAATTTAGCGCTAGTAGCTTCTTTTTCAAGGCCTAAATTTATCTTGTCCTTTTTCGAGTTGGTAGCAGAATAATAAGCCGAGTTCTGTCTGTCAAAAGGTTCACTCTTATCATTCCTACAGTACTCTTAGCTATGTGAAGTCCTTTACCTAATGTTGCTCCGGATATCATTCTAAGCACATATTGATGTCAAAGTGGATTTGTACTTACCAATGAGCTAATGCCCAAACTAACGTGTCGTTCTTTATGATGAGTTCCAGCAAAGTACCTATATATGAAGACATCAAGACGTGATCGAGACCCAAAAAGTTCCTTCACAAGCATAAAAAATAAGGAATATTTTATACTAAGTTCTATTGCATGAGGAGCATACTCCTTATCAGGATCACTTATTAACAGCCTTAGAGTTATATGCTCTAGTTTCTAAATTTATAGTACCATGTAAATATTGCAAGACCAATGAATTAATCATAACCCACGTTTATCATAGGAGAACTGACTGAAATTAATGTAATTTTTAATGGATATGATTTTCTACCCTATTTTCACATTTCAAGTATATATTTTTGGTAAGAACATGACTATATAATGCATGCATGATCCATGAATATGGTAGAGTTATTGTTTAACCTCCCTTGTCATCCTCCACAATACATAGGATAACTAAGGTAGCCTGCCACAATTAGATTAGTGATGTTCATCTAGGTGAGTTCCTGTTTCGACATGGTAAACTCATCGAGGGCTACATTATATGAGGAAGTTCGTGACAGAAAATGAACGTTTGAACTAATTTAACCTTAAAAACTGGCTCGTTACGTAAGAATTGTCTAAGACTATATAACAAGACCAAATTTACTATTGAGAACCGATATAAGAAATTCAGAAACTTAGAGTTGTTATAACTGTGTTTAAGAAATAGTAATGGCGGAAAACCAAAAAAAAATATAATAACCAAAATATAAAATAAGTTTGAGCCCACAAAATTTATTGTGTGTTCTTAAGAAATTTAATCTCCTCGATGTTGTTCAAGATTTGGATTAATTCCTCCAAGAATAGAACGGAATACACTATTCTGTAATAGTGGCCCTTCAAATTGCATAGGAAAAAGGGACAAGTATACCCCTCTACTTTAGAGTATTCTCTGCATTTAACCTTTTTTATACTTTGTAAATAAAAATACCCTTGTCGCTACCAAACTTATCATATACCCTTATTTTTAATAGGCATCCAAAGTGGCGAAGACCCGCTTATTAAAATTTTATGGGGCCTACATTTGTGTGTGGTGGACATTACATGGCATGCCACCTCACCAACCTAACCCTATTCCCCACCTCCCCCGATACTTTCTCTTTCCCTTCTATTTTTTCTTCCACCATTTCCTTTCATATCTACGAACAGCTCGGTAATGAAAGAAAAGAAAAGATACAAACCTAGATAGTTGACCCCGATAATTATGGAGAATACTTTACCGTGTCCATTTTCTTTATAAATACTAAAGAAACTTACAGATCAATTGAGACCCGCTAATTTAAAATAAGAATAAAATTACTGTAAAAAAATACTATTTGCATTTTCTTCCCAAAGCCAAGTAAAAATAAGTAGAACTAATTAGAAACCAGTCAAGAAAAGTGTCACGACTCGTAATGGCGTCTAACATTTTATTTGGTAGGCAAGCTAACGTTAGCTATATCTTTTAATCATTTTTAACAATTTTAAAATTTAATGACACAATAAAACCGAAAAGTCTGAAATACGGTAATAAACTAATAAGTGACGAAATCCAAATACAAATCCCGGAACCGGTGTCACGAATACATGAGCGTCTAGAATACTACAGATAATAGTTCGAAATAAACATAACTATCTGAATCAAATAAATAGCTAAAATGAAGTAGGATGTCGTGCAACTATACCTCAAGTCTCCTCTGATAGCTAGATTTGAGCAAGTCTACTAAACGCCTCAGGGACCAACTCCAAAATCTGCACAAGAAGTGCAAAGTGTAGTATGAGTACGACTGACCCCATGTACTATGTAAGTGCCGAGCCTAACCTCGACGAAGTAGTCACGAGGCTAAGGCGGATAACTTACAATAACTTGTACCCCGTAACAAAAATAATAACAGGGAAGGAAAACAAGAAATGAAAGTAAAGCATTTAATTTATGAAAATGGACTCAATCCTCACAATCAGAATGCCCAGAGTAATGGACCTAGTAAGTTCATATAAAAATGCTGAAAACCAACACAATAACAACAACGAGAACAACGCACCCAATCTGTTGCAGCACGCAATCCGATCCACTGTACACACAAAATCCTTCCTTATTTCACCTTAGCATAATTTATCCATATCAAGAATCACGTAAGTGCCCCGTAACTCAATCCCACCATATCATCATAATCAATATCATAATTCTCCCTTATTACACCATATTAGCATTTATCAATATCAAGCAGTACATACACAACTATTGCGGCGCGCAACCCGATCCCACCATATCATTATAATCAAAATAAAAATCCTCCCTTATTCCACCGTATCACAAATCGTTGCGGCGTGCAACCCGATCCACAAAAAATTTCAATAAACGTAATTAATCCAATATCTCAATTTATAGTAATTTCTACAATTAAAGGATATGAAAGCAAAGCAATAAAGGAACCACGTACTAATTAAAGGAATACTACATCTAGAACCAAAAGCAACAAGACAAGTCAAGTACATGACATGTAAGGTGTGCAAATAAGATAATTAAAGCAAGTAGCAATTAATCACGAAGTCATGGAAGGACGAACAATTTAATACAAGAATAATTAATGACAAGTAACAAATTACAGCATAGAAAGCAACTAAAGCATGTAACAGTTAAGGCATGCAATGAGATAATTCATGAAATACGAGGAAAGACATGGAAACAATTATTTTGACAACATATCTACACTTGTCACCTCATATATACACCGTTTCACACGTAATTCACCTAACATATAGTTTAAGGGTTTCTCATTTCCTCAAATCAAGGTTAGACCCAATATTTACCTCGCTCCGCAATCAAATAAAAGTTCAACCGGGGCCTTTCCTCTAAAATTCGCCTCCAAACCAATCGAATCTAACCAAATATAGTTCAAACAATTCAAAATAAGCTTTAGAAACTACTCATATGTGAAAAAGATTCAATCTTTAATGATTTTGAAAAAAGTCAATCCCCGGCCCGCTTGGTCAAAACTCAAGATTCGGACCAACACCCAATTACCCATTCACTCCCGAGTCCAATTATGTGGTTAGTTTCGAAACCCGACCTCAATTTGAGGTCTAAATCACAATTTTATAAGAATTCCCAATTCAACCCAAATTCCTAATTTCTATGACGAAGGAGCATAGATTAAAGGTTGGAAGTCAATGGGTTTTGATGAAAATGGAAGAAAACGAGTTAAAATATACTATCTATGAAGTAGGGATTAAATTACTCTTCAAGATTGCCTCTAGGCCGAGCTATAATGTGAAGATGATGAAAAATGAATAAAATCCTGAGTTTGGGATATTTAATTAACTAGGCGTCAGGCCTTCTTCGCGTTTGCGAAGGGCCTGACGCGATCGCGAAGTGCAGCAGCCAAAATGGCCTTCACGTTCACGAGGGACCTCACGTGTTGGCGATGGTCTATCCCCCTGACCACCATGTTCGCGATCCTAGGCTCGCGTTCATGTAGAACAAGCCCCAGCCCTCCCACATAACCCCTTACTCATCGCGTTTGCGAAGGGTTATCCCACCAATGCTCCGCGTTTATGACCCCTTCTCGGCGTTTGTGAAGAAGAAATCATCCCTAGTTCCTAGTTACCCTTCACGATAGTGGGAGTAGGTTCGCGATCGCGAAGAACAACGCACCAGATATCAGATCCGTGAAAAACCAGCATTCCTCATAAGTCCGAAATGGTCCGTAGCCAATCCGGAATTCACCCGAGCCTCTCGCGCTCCAAAACATACAAGCACACAAGTGTAATAACATCATACAAATTCGCTCGCGCGATCAAAATACCAAAATAACACCTAGAACTACGAATCGGACGTCAATATTTATGAAATTTTGAATGAAACTTGAGAACTTTCAAATTTTACAACCGGAAGTCCGAATTTTGTCAAATCAACTCCGTTTTGCACCAAATTTTGCAGACATGTCATACATAGTGAATGAACCTATTCCATGTTCCGAAACTGAAATCCGACCAGGGTCGCAACAAAGTCAACCTACGGTAATACTTAAAAAAAAATTTAAACCTTCAAATTACTAGTTTTCAACAAATCATGTTAAATCAAGTTAGAGACTTCCTAATTCAATTTCGGGCATACGCTCAAGTCCCAAGTCATGATGCTGACCCACCGGGACCGTCAAACTACTGATCTGGGTCCTTTTATAGAAAATGTTGACCGTAGTCAAATCCAATCATCTTTAAGGTTAAATTTCACATTTCTTCAATTTTTTACAAAAAAAGGTTTCAGAAAAAATACGGACTGCGAACGCAAATTAAAAAAACGCTAAATAGAGCTATTCAAGGTCTCGGAACACAAAAATTAATGCTAAAACTCAATGACCTATTGAGTCATCTCATTCTCCACTTGTAAAACAAATGTTCGTACTCGAATGGACATAGAAAGGTACCTAGTCTGGTGAAAAGGTGGGGGTATCTACTCTGCATGTTGGACTCGGACTCCCACGTGGCTGCCTCGATCGGCTGACCTCTACACTGTACACTAACTGAACGATAACTCTTAGACCTTAACTTCCAGACCTACCGGGCTAGAATAGCCACCAGCTCCTCCTCGTATGTAAAATCCTTGCCTAATTGGACGGAGCTGAAATCTAATACATGGGACGGATCACCGTGATACTTTCGGTGCATGGAGACATGGAACACCAGGTGGACTGCTAATAAACTAGGTGGCAAGGCTGGCCACCTCATCCACTATCTCAGGAATCTCAAAGGGTCCGATATACTTAGGGCTCAACTTGCCCTTATTTCCGAACCTCATAATACCCTTCATGGGTGACACCTGAAGCAAAACCCTCTCTCCAACCATGAATGCAACATCACGAACTCTATGATTGGGATAACTCTTCTACCTAGACTGAGCTGCATGAAGTCGATCCTGAATCATCTTGACCTTTTCCAAGGCATCCTTAACCAATTCGGTGCCCAACAATCGAGCCTCTCCCAGCTCTAACCAACCAACTGGCGAGCGTCACTGTCTCCGGTATAATGCCTCATAGGGAGCCATCTGAATACGCTATTCGTCGCGATTGTTGTAGGCAAACTCCGCATATCCTCCAATATTTGAATGGTGCGCTCGGACTGTCCGTCCATCAGGGGGTGAAATGTTGTACTCAACTCAACCCGTGTGCCTAACTCACACTGTACGGTCCTCCAAAAGAGTGATGTGATTTGCGTACCTTGATCTGAAATGATGGACACCGCACCATGAAGACGAATGATCTCGCGGATATAGATCTCAGCCAACCGCTCTGAAGAATAGGTAACTGCTAAAGGAATGAAATGTGCCAACTTGGTCAACCTGTCTATAATGACCCACACCGCGTTGAACTTCTTTTGAGTCTATAGGAGCCTCACAACAAAATCCATGGTAATACGCTCCCACTTCCACGCAGGAATCTCCAGCCTCTGATGCTCGTACTTTACTTGCAGACAATCCAGACACTGAGCCACATATGAAACTATATCCTTCTTCATTCTCCTCCACCAATAATATTGCCACAAGTGCTGATACATATTGGCGGCACCCGTATGAGTGGAATACTTGGAACTGTGGGCCTCCTCAAGAATAAACTCACGAAGCCCATTGACATTAGGTACACAAATATGACCCTACATCTGTGACACCCCATCATCTCCAATAGTAACCTACTTGGCTCCATCCTTCCGTACCGTTTCCTTAAGGACAAGCAAATGAGGGTCGTCATACTAGCGCTCTCAGATGCGCTGATACAAAGAAGACCGAGAAACCGTGCAAGCTTGAACATGATTGGGCTCCGAAACATCTAACCTCACGAACTGATTGGCCAAAGCCTAAACATCTGATGGTAGTAGTGTCTCACCAACTGGAATATACGCAAGGATAACCATACTCAAAGCCTTTCTACTCAAGGCATTGGCCACCAAATTGGTCTTCCTAGAATGATACAAAATTGTGATATCATAGTCTTTCAATATCTCCAACCACCTCGATTGCCTCAAGTTGAGATCCTTTTGCTTGAACAAATACGGTAGACGCTGATGATCCGTGAACACCTCACATGACATGCCGTAGAGGTAATTCCTCATATCTTCAGTGCGTGAACAATGGCTGCCAAATCTATGTCTTGAACAATGTAATTCTTCTCATGAACCTTCAACTCTCACGACGCATATGCTATCACCCTGCCATCCTACATCAATACTGCAGCGAGTCCGATACGCGATGCATCACAACACAGCATGTAGGATCCTGAACCTATGGGCAACACCAACACTAGCGCCATAGTCAAGGTAGTCTTGAGCTTCTGAAAGCTCGACTCACACTCACTCGACCACCTAAATGGAGCATCCTTCTGGGTAAATCTAGTCAATGGGGCTGCTATGGATGAAAACCCCGCCACGAACCCACAATAATAACCCGCCAAACTGAAGAAACTCCGAATCTATGTAGCTGAAGTAGTTCTAGGCTAGTTTTGAACTTCCTCAATCTTCTTAGGATCCAATTTTATGCCCTCGGAAGATACAACATTCCCAAAAAAGGCGATCGAGTCTAACACAACCTCAAACTTTGAAAACTTGGCATATAACTGACTACCTCTCAGAGTTTGAAGTACAATCTGAAGATACTGCTCATGCTCCTCCCGACTATGGGAGTAGATCAAGTTATCATCAATGAATACGATCACAAAAGAATCCAAATAGGCTTGAATACCCAGTTCATCAAAACCATAAATGCTGCTAGGGCATTTGTCAACCCAAATAACATCACTAGGAACTCATAATGCCCATAACGAGTCCGAGAAGCCGTCTTAAGGATATCTGATGCCCTAGTCTTCAACTGATGGTAGCCAGACGTCAAATCAATCTTCAAAAACACTTTGACACCCTGAAGCTGATCAAATAAGTCATCAATCCTCAGCAACGGATACTTATTATTGATAGTGACTTTGTTCAACTGCCGATAGTCTTTTCACATCCTCATCGTACCTTCTTTCTTCTTCACAAACAACACGGGCGCACCTCAAGGCGAGACACTAGATCTAATGAATCCTTTATCAAGTGAATCTTACAATTGCTCCTTCAATTCCTTCAACATAGGCGGGGTCATACGGTATGGTGGAATAGAAATGGGCTGAGTGTCGGGAGCCAAATCAATATAGAAGTGAATATCTCTGTCGGGTGGCATCCTCGATAGATTAGCAGGAAACACCTATGGAAGCTCATGTACAACAGGCACCGAATTAATAGAAGGAACCTCCACACTAGAATTGCGAATATAGGCCAAATAAGCTAGACATCCCTTCTCGACCATACGTCGAGCCTTGACATACGAAATAACCTTGCTAGTAGAAAGGCTAGGAGTCCCTCTCCACTATAATCGCGGCAACCCCGGCATGGCTAAGGGCACCATCTTGGCGTGACAGTCCAATATAGCATGATATGGTGACAACCAATCCATGCCCAAAATAACATAAAAGTCTACCATATATAGAAGTAGGAGATCTACACTAGTCTCAAGACTCCCAATAGTAATCACACACGGGCAATAGACATGATCTACAACAATAAAATCTCCCACAGGCGCGGAGACATACACAGGACCACTCGAAGAATCATGAGGCACAACTAGATATGAAGCAAAATAGGATGACACGTAGGAGTAAGTAGAGTCCAGATCTAATAGAACTGAAGCATCTCTATGGAGAACTGGAACAATACCCGTAATGACGGTGTTAGACGACTAGGCTGCAGGTCTAGCTGGGAATGCATAAAATCGGGGCTAGATTCCACCACCCTAACCTCAATCTCTCGGACGGCCTCTAGCTAGTTGGCCTCCACCTGTAATGACCTGACCTCCACCTCTGGTAGCCTAACCCCTGCCCCTAGCTGGCTAAGCGGGCGGTGAAGCAACCGGTGCTGGGAACATGGCACCAGAACACTGCTGTGGCATGCTGCTCAACAATCTCGGACAGTACCTCCTGATGTGATCGGTACCCGCACACATAAAACACCTGTCCTACTGTTGTGGCTGCTGAAGCTGAAACTGACCTGAACAGGCCGGATAACCATGATGGTCGCTCTAGATCGGAGGCGCACTGATAGTAGCTGATGGCACACAGTAGGCTGGATGCCCAAGAATAGATACATAAGGACCAAAACTACCCAAACCATTATGGGATGCTTGAAGTACTGACTGAAATGGCCTACGAGGATGGCCTATACTAAAAGTACCCCTGCCTCCAGATGAGGCACCACTGAAACCACGGGAATGACGATGCCTCTTATTAGACACCGGCTCCCTTTGCTGACCACGAACCATCTCGATGCGTCTAGCAATATCTACTGCCGTTTAGAAAGAAATATCATCTCTAGTCTCCTTGGCCATCTGTAGCCTGATACTGAAAGTGAGCCCATCAATGAATCTCCTCACTCTCTCCCTCTCAGTAAGGAATAAAATAATGGCATGGTGAGTAAGGTACTTGACAATTAAGGTGTGCGAATAAGACAATTAAAGCAATTAGCAATTAATCACTGAGTCATGAAAGGGACGAACAATTCAATAGAAGAATAATTAATGACAAGTAAAAAATTACAACTTAGAAAGCAACTAAGACATGTAACGGTTAAGGCATGCAATGAGATAATTCATGAAATACGAGGAAAGACATGGAAACAATTTTTTTGACGGCGTATATACTGTTACGCGACGCCTTCCTGAGATGCTTTGGAAGGGTAGCGTAAGGCTAGGCAATCGATGTCAGTACGATTGCCGTCCGCCAACTGAGGTCCCCTCCGCACGCTAGACTAGATTGTCAGTGCCGTGCGGGAAAACCAATTCGTAGGCAACAAGAGAAATGAGAGTAGCGGAAGCTTTGGTTGGATTTTTTATGATGATTGTATTGATGATGAAAAAGCTATTACAAAGCTAATGCGGTGTCGAGGGGGCGAAGACACCAGTACAGAGAATTGAATGCTTGCTGAAATGTTTGAATGCTGATACCCCCCTAATAATGCTTAAAAAATAAAAACCCAAATTACATGAGTAGACCTAATGCGAGCTCTAGGAGCACAATGAATATAAAACAGTAAACCTATTCTATATTTACAATGAAAGGAACTTAGTCTTCTAAGATGTAGAAATACTAAGTCCAATGGCAGCAATCTTGTCTTGACGGTCAGGGTCCGCGCGCGCGTTGCTGTCTGCGCGCGCGGCACTATTGATGATGGCCCGCGGCGGGGAGCTGGCACTAATGCTTGGATCATGATGGATGCGCGCGGCCTTGGCTGTGCGCGCGGCATCTCTTGGCTGTGCGGCATTGTCTGCGCGCGCAGCATGGTTGACACTCGCAAGCCGCTGGGCGCCGGCAAGGAGTGTTGGTGGGGCGACAGAGGCACTTGCGCACTTGTCACTTGGCGCGGCCAAGACCACGGGGCCGTCCGTGGCGCTAGGCTTTGAGAGGCTTAGGACGCCACGGGGCGCGTCCAAGGGGTCATGGGACGAGGCTGGAAAGCCGCCCATGACATTAATTACGAATTATTCCACTAAAAATTCATAATTGCACTCCTTATTCAATTTCGAAATTCATCCATTAAATCTTATTTAACTCCTCATATTAAGATTCATATACTAATCAATTAAATTAAATTACTGACAATTTAATTTATTGATTATTTCCTTTAGACTTTCGCTTAACTTATTTCATGTGTGGGATACAAAATCCACTGGCCGGGTTTACACATGAAAACTTATAAGCTTTCATAAAGGTGTATCATCAATCTCTAAACCGAGACATGAATTCCATCAACTAACTATTATTTCGCCAATGTACATTATTATTATTATCCAACTTACCAGGTATATTGACCCAGGAAAGGATCTCATTTTTTAATAAATCAAAACAATAATAATATACACAGCTAATAATAATTATATCAAGATTAAGAGTATAAGTACATTTAATGGCTAGAGAGTTTATTTTATTAAGTCGATATAAAATACTTATCTCTACTTGGTTCCTTTGGTACATACAAAAGGTACTTGCACAAGAAGTTGGAATTAAACCATTTCCATAATCAAGATCAATTATATTTAATCTCTTGCTACAATCGTCCATGATGGTTTGTCCAATTCCATCATTAGATTGTGAACTCAAACTTTATACTTATAAGAACTGATGATTTAATCTTCTGTGTATAAACTAAACTCTGTACACTAAATCATCTACTATATAAGCAAAGAACACAAATTAATATATGATCGATTTAAAACTTTATTAAAACTGAATGAATAATTATTTCATAATAAATAATATATCTAAACCAAAATCTTATTTAATAGTATATATCCCAACATTAACTACAATTCCAAACTACGTTGTGAACCGCACAAATATCCTGAGGTGCTCATATAGTTAAAACGTAACTGTCCATCAAAGAATCAACACCAAACACAGAAATTCTAGGTTCCCTTTTTTTTCGCTTCTCTTGTTCATATATACAGCAAAAGAAGCCTCATTTGTTCGCAACGTCTCTCTTAACAACTCGCCCTGCATTGCAGGGAGGGCAAATTAAATCACATTAACGTCGTTGTACAGAGCGTAGCCAATATTTTTTCGTCGAACATCTCCTCAATAGAATGACGGAAGAGGTAATCAACTCCACATTCACCACAACCAACAACAATAAATCTCCACTTAATGATAACATTGACACCAACAACATTGACAAACAACCACAATTAAGTGTCAATGGTAATAACGGAGAGAAAACAAAGAATACCAAGGAGAAGAAAAAGCAAGGTGCTTTCAGCTTCCTCAGAGCTGCATCGCTCAAGCTGCGCCGTCGATCTATTGATCTAAAGCATCAGAAAATTTCTCAGGTACGCCTACAGGCTACAGAAATCCAACATTAATAAGTGCACGTACATTTTATGCATCATAATCATCTCACTACATAATTTTAATTATCGACATTGCAAACTCTTTTAATACTTTACCTTTTTATCACCAATATTTCATTCTGGTTTGGTCGACAAATCGCTTTCTTTATAGGAGGAAGATGAACTAATTCTTAGCTTTTACTTAAAAATCGGCCGAAAATTTTAAGCATATGCATATATGTCAATTCAAAGGCAGAACGAGCCTATTAGATGCAGGTTCAGTCGTGCCTAACTACTTTTATTTAAATATTGTATTTGTACTAAGATAGCAATGGGTTTGGCAAATTCAAATTATATAAACTTCAAATTCCGCCTCGCCTCTGTATGTCATTCTAGTTCTGTCACCAAAACGCATATTTTACGTATCATATTCTAACATACATTGATTTTAAATTCTGAATACTAAAGGAAGCGGTGCCTAATGCGGATTCAAAAGGAGATAATTGGAAGAAGCTGGTGGGTTCAATGAGGCCTTTACATCTCCAAGACAATCAATCACCACCAACTCCCCAACAGCCGCCGACGGTGAAATCTCCGTCGCCGATGGTAGAATGCTGTGAAAAGGTGTCCTCTCCATCACCCTCCACTTCCTCTGCAGGAACCATGAGTCAGTATGCTTCGGCAAATAATCTCCAAGAACTCTACGGTGAGAGCAGCGACGATGAAGAGGAAGATCCTGACCAGGTATTTGATGCAATTGGAGCAGACGAGATGATTGATGCAAAAGCAGAGAATTTCATAGCTCAATTTTACGAACAAATGAGACGTCAACAGTGATCGCAATTCATCAAACACATACAAGGCATGCACGTAAACGTCTAATTTCATTTCATTCATTTTGTAGTATTAGTTAGTTAATTAATTAATTTTTGCAAAGGCATTATATCTCAGAAAATAGTGTAGAAATGTCTCTGCCTTTGCTCTAATGTCTCTTAGATTTTTACTGATTAGCTCCAAAGGGAGCAGGTTTTTCTCTACCTTTATAACTTACACTTTGTTTGGAACAAAGAAAATAGTGAAAGAAAAAGAAGGAAAATTAAATGAGTATATTGAATTCTTTCATTATGTTTGTTGTAAATGTGCCTACCGAAATACAATGGATTACATTGTAATGAAGGAATATGTGTCTGAATGTAAGAGAATCTTTTGTTAAGATATAAAAGTTGTAGTCCTATTTTATTACATACGTATTTCGTCATCATTCTCTCTCTAATTTTACGAGGCTTTTTCCCTTTAAACTACTCCGATATAGCAACCAAATAAAGATAAACTAGAGATAAGCTGATACAAATGTCCAAGGCCTATTTTATGACCTGTTAAGTTCGTAATATAAAAATAGAAAGTTAAAAAGGTTAACGTCTTTGTATTCTTTAGATACCATTGGGTAACGAATAGTAAATGTTCAACTCTATAATTATCCAATCCTAAGTACCAAATGGGTGAATACTAAGAAGAGTTTAGAACGAAAATAAATGTATAACTTTCTTCATATAGGCACAAGAAAAGAAATTCCATGGAATTACGTTTTTTTGCTTTAGGAAATTCAGGTCCCAAACTGGGCCTTAATGTATCATGCGATTCGAGTCCGACTTTGTTTTGCAGTCCATTAATGAAGAACAATAAGTTATGAGTCAAACTATGTTGATTGATTTACTAACATATGTCCAGTGATAATGTCCGCATCTGCTGACTTAGATGTAAGAGAAATCTAGGAAATGCGACTTTTTCTGTTTCGCTTATAACCTGGCAAACAAATTGAATGCTAAAATCAGAGTTGCCTTTGATCCACCCAATCCATGGCCAGTTTGGTCAACTTGAATTCCCAACATATTGCAAATATACAGCAGATTTAGCCCAAAGTTGGGTGTAAAGATCTTCAATTCGGTTTGTTTGTGAGGAAAAAAAAAAAGACTACTGAGATTAATGGCAAATAATGAAGTTAACCTATTAAAGTTACCCATATCTGGAAAAAGGATAAATCAATTTCAAGTTTTGACAGAGTTAAACACATAATTTCTTGATTAGCCATCTATGATTTTGCACCAGAGCAAAGTTAATTCACTGGCAATTTGAATTCCATGGGTTTGATAAGCAAAAAACGCATGAAATCGTCAGAACAGTAAATGTTGATAAATGACAGGCAAACAAATTAGAATTTCAATTTGAAAAATGAAGCCAAACATTCTAAGTACTATGAAATTAATTAGACCTGTCACCTCTATGTTTCCCACCTTTCTTTGTAAATTTCTTATGACTTCAGAACTCACAACAGAAAGAAGAGACTAAAAAGGAAAGCACCTTTTACAGTAACAATAGCCAATTAATAGCCATGGATGATTTCAGAGCATTTATTCTTGAACCACCTCAGTCCATTCCTAATGGAAGTCTTGAACTTTCCTTCAATAGTGTACACTTTGTACTTTGCTATTCTCTTTCGTCTCTTCATCTCTGGATCATTGAATCCCCAGGGCTTAGCTGACGATGAAGTTGCTGCTGCCACCTGACTCGGCCATGTCCCCTTGCTCGTTACTACTGGCAGATCCGGTGAGCGTGCCCGACTTCCCTGCATAGGCGAATCTAAAATTTAAACTTAATAGTTCAACTTTAAGGTTCTTAGAAATTATGAGTTCCAAATTTAATATTTGTAACGCTTACCTGGTTGCTGCTGAACCCTTTTCCGCTTATGATCTCTAGTCTTCGGTCGCCGGAGCACCGGAAACTCGGGCGAAGCTCCTCCATATCTGGTGGTAAGACTGGGCTTATAAAAGAGAGCAAAATTGTAAATTTTTGTCAACAGGATATACAGAAGTTCAACTACATTTGGGAATGTGAAATGATAATATTGTAATAGGAATAAGGAAGAAGGATTCTCCAACTTTCTTTCTGCTAGTAATTTAAAAATAAGAGAGGTACCTGTAAGATGGAACAGAACTTTAGCTGTAATGGGGTTGTATTTTTTTTTCAGATTAGATTCTATGATGGTGGTCTCCCAGTACTCGATGACACTTCTTTTTTTCTGCCACCATATTTTTAAATAGGGATTGTATGACTGTTTCGTACTATGGTTGCTATAATTAATAAGGACTTTTGAAAAGATGGTGCCTAGGATTTATGATGTCGTGCCAGCCTCGATGTTATCGATCTTGTCACCGGAAATTAATCATCTTCCTACTTTATTTTACTCAGTTAAGAGAAGTGCACGATTATTCAAAGGGTATCCTAAGTGACGATTAGACAGGAGTATGAGATTTTCATGCACCATAGTCTTATATTCATTGAACATATGGCTTGACTCAATCAAATTTATGCTGCTTAGGATCATTTTAGAGGAAAGTGTTTCTTATCAGGAATTTTTTCATTTTAAGGCTTTTGAAATCACTGATTAAAGGGGAGGAATTCATATATCCCATCACGTCCTTGAATGGTTTCATTGAACAATCACAAAGTTTTAGCTCGTACTATTTTTTCGTGTAGTTAAAATTAATACCAAGATACAGTTTTGTATTATAAATACTGTTGAGATAAAAGGTGTAACCTGAGTGCAAGGGTAGTTTAGTCTATTTATGTGTTACTAGATTAGCGAGTTAGTTAGTTAGTCAGTTAGCTAATGAAGTGAGTGATTGGTTAATAAGGTGGTTATGTTAGTTAATCAGACATATGTGTGTGTGTGTGTGTGTATATATATATATATATAGGCTGTACAAATAATTATATACAGAGAATTCATTTTAACACTATTCCATTCATTTTGAGGCTTCTCTCAGATAACTACTCTTCTCCTCTCTTCTCCCTCGTTAGTTAGGGTTTCTGTTTCATCTCAGTTCTCCATTTCAGCATGGTATCGAAGCTCAAGCTCTGAATTGAAGCTCGCAAATCGATCCTCTGTCTTCTCCTTAGCTCTATCTTTTCCTCTGTATTCTCGAGTTAATTGAGATCTTGATTTTTCTGATTCGAAACTCCAAAGTGCTCAACAATGGCGATTGATGATTTGGAACATGAAAATGCAACTGTCATAGTTGAAAGTGCATCGCATGCATCCTCTGATGATGAAATTGAGGAAGGTGTTACAGTCGCAGTCACAAATCCTCTATATCTAGCTCCTAGTGATACAAGTGGAATTTCATTGAATTCATTTCAGCTGTCTGGCACTGATAACTACTCCTTATGGTATCGATCTATGCGTATTGCATTACTTGGCCACAATAAACTTGGAATTGTTGATGACAGGTGGCCAAAAGACCTATTTTGTGAGAAGTATTGGTATCAATTGGAAAGTTGCAATGCAATTGTGGTGTCATGGTTGATGAATTAGTTGCACCAACCTTAATCAGTGGCATTGCATATGCCACCAGTGCACAAAAAGTGTGGATGGATCTACAGGAGCGCTTTGATAAAGTGAATGACACTCGTTGTTCCAATTTGCACAAGAAAATTGCTACCTTAAGTCAAGGTACTTCTTCTATCTCTGTCTATTATTCAAGGCTCAAGGACCTTTGGAATGAGTCTGAGTCTGTTGTACCCACTCCTGGATGTGACTATGTCAAGTCAAAGGAATTTGTGGTACACCTACAAAAGCAAAAGGTATATCAGTTTCTAATGGGCTTGAATGAATTCTTATTCTCAAGCTCGTAGTCAAATTCTTATGATGAAGCCTCTTCCCTCTATGAACCAAGCATATGTGATGCTCATGAGTGATAAAGTCAAAGAGTTGTAGCTGCTTCTGTTGGAGTTTTAGGACATTCTCCCACTGTAAATGCACATTCCTATGACTCAACTGCACTATATAGTGCTAAGCCTAGTCTCAATCCAAAGTTTAGGAAGAATTATAATATTCGGTGTGAGTTTGCAAGATGAAGGGCCACAGTAAAGAAAACTGTTTCAAAATATTATAAGTTCAAAAGAAACGGGGAGTTGGGGCTTATAATGCAATGGTAGAATATGGGTACACTATGTCTATGTACTCCAATCATACCTCCAACCATATTTCTCAGAATATACCAATGCATCATATGCTTGCATATCATAGTCACCAGCATGTTATGAGTCAAGGTGCTGGGTATTCTCAGGCCCAAGGACATAATGGCCCTCAAGTTCAAGCAAGCTCCTCTTCTACACAAGCACATGGATCAACAAATACTTCCACAAGCTCCTCTTCACAGGCCGAAAGAAGTGATTTTCCTTTTACCAAAGAACAATATGATCAGATAATGCAGATTCTAAACAACTCAACATCCTCTGCTCGGGAAAATGTGGCAGGTACTAGCACTACCCTTTTAGCATCTACTAGTCCACAAGAATGGATTATTGATACTGGAGCAACTAACCATATGGTGTCAGATGTTAACTTGCTCACTAAGGCCTCTCTAGTTGCTCCCTATAAGCCTAGAAGAGTCTTGTTACCAAATGGAGATGTCACCCAAGTAACTTACACTGGTGACAGTAATATTTCAGACAGAAGCACTATTAAAAAAGTTTTCCATGTACCACAGTTCAAGTTAAACTTATTATCAGTCTCCAAAGTGACAAGATCTTAAATGCTTTGCCTCCTTTTATCCTGATTCCTGTGTATTTCAGGATCTCTTCAGTGGCAGGGTGAGGGAGATTGGTAGGGAAAGAAATGGTCTATACTTCCTGCAGAGACATGGTGGCAATAAGCTTACTGCAGTCTCCTTAGCTGCTCTTGGAATAAAGTTAAGACATGGTGACACTAACATTGATGTTTCTTTATGGCATAAAATACTATGCCATGTATCTGGTACAGTTCTTAGAAAAATGTTTACTGCCAAACTAGCTAGTATCTAAATGTATTGTATGCCCCTGTGCTAAGCAAAATAGGTTGCCATTTCCTTTTAGCTGTATTAAGACTACTGGTGCATTTGATCTAATACATCTAGATGTTTGAGGTCCATATAACTGTGCAACCTTTGATGGCAATAAGTATTTTCTGACAGTTGTTGATGATTTCACTAGGATGACTTGGTTATTTCTACTGAAGCTCAAATCTGATGTGAGTGTTGTGCTTACTCAAGTTGTTGTCTTTGTTCAAACTCAGTTTAACAAAATAGTGAAAGCAGTTAGGTCAGACAATGGTTCTGAGTTTGTCAACTCTACTTGTAACGCTTTATTTCATAAATATGCATCATCCATCAAAAAATCAGTGCCTATACTCCTCAACAAAATGGAGTTGCTAAGAGGAAGCACATGCATATCTTGGATGTCATAGGAGTTTTAAGATTTCAGGCAATATTCCCATCAAATACTAGGTTCATTGTGTTGCTCGCAGTAGTGTACATCATAAATAGGATGCCATCTTCTGTTCTTCATGGTCTTTCTCCCTTTGCATTGTTATATGGTAGAGCATCTTCCCTAGGACACTTGAGAATCCTTGGCTGTTTGTGCTATGCCAAGCAAGTTCATGAATCAGACAAACTTCTTCCCAGGGCCAAGCCAGTTGTTCTCATGAATCAGACAAACTTCTTCCCAGGGCTAAGCTAGCCATTCTCATGGGCTTTTCTAATACTCAAAAGGGCTATATTCTATTGAAGATTGCTTCTCTTTGCTTCTTCATCAACAAGGATGTCTCCTTAAGGGAAGATATATTTTCCTTCAAAGATATTACAACCCCAGCACCTCATATTTTCTTGCCTCCTGACTTGTCCGGTTCTAGTGAAGAGCAGCCTTCACTCTCTTCTATTTCGGCTAGGCATGAGACTAATGATTCTCCCCTGCAGCATCAAGCATTATCAGATGTGGTGCCTTCTACATTGCCTCCTCTTGATCAGAACTTCACAATTCTGAGAAGATCTTTTAGGACAAGGCAGGCCCCCATCTGGAAGAAGGACTTTGTGTCACAGCCAAGACACAAGTCTGTTCCCTACTCTATTGCCAATTATGTGTCCTATGATGGCATTTCTCCTAAGTATCAGGCCTATTTGGCTGCATTTTCTACTATTCAGAAGCCTACCACTTTTGAACAGGTTGCCCAAGATCCTAGGTGGTTTGAAGCTATGCAAGCTGAAATTGTTGCCTTAGAATCCAATCACACCTGGGATGTGGTGTCTTTACCTGAACGCAAGGTGCCTATTGGCTGCAAGTGGATCAATAAGGTGAAGTATAAATCTACAGGAGAGGTGAAGAGGTTTAAAGCTAGGCTTGTGGCCAAAGGGTACAGCCAACAGGAAGGCATTGATTATCAAGAGACATTTAGCTCAGTAGTTAAGGTGGTTACTGTCAGAACTATCTTAGATGTGGTTGCCTCTAAGAATTATCACATCTATCAGATGGATGTATATAATACTTTTCTTCAATGGGACTTACATGATGAGATCTATCTGACTCTACCATAGGGCTTTCAGAGTCAAGGGAGGCAAGACCAGCATGCAGACTCTTGAAATACCTGTATGGGCTCAAACAGTCACCAAGACAATGATATGCTAAGTTGTTTAAGGCACTTATGAGATTTGGCTTCATGCAAAGTCAACATGATCACTCCCTGTTTATTAAAGGGTCACGGGAACACATCAAAGTCATCTTGGTTTATGTTGATTATATGCTCAAGACTAAGCTGCAAATGAAATTCAAATAGAAGAACTTAGGAGACCTTAAATATTTCTTTGGCGTTGAGTTTGCCAGGTCACAACAAGGCATTCTAATGCACCAAAGTAAGTACACACTAGAGCTAATATCTGAGCTTTGGCTGGCAGCTCCAAAACCAGCAGTAACACCTATTGAGGCCAACATCAAGCTAACCACTAAGGAGTATGATGAGCACACTAACAGCTGTAAGCAACTGATGATGAAGTCCTAACAGACATTAGCAAGTACCAAAGATTACTATGGAAGTTACTCTACTTAACTGTCACAAGGCCAGATATAGCATTTAGTGTTCAGACACTAAGCCAGTTTATGCAGAAACCAAAAATGTCACATATGGAAGCTGCTAAAAAGGTGGTCAGATATGTTAAGAGTCAAACAGGACAAGGCATACTTCCATCAAGCAAACAGAGGAACTTCATCACTGTATACCGTGATGCAAACTGGGCAGCTTGCCCTATCACTAGAAAGTCAGTGACAGATTTCTTCATTAAGTATGACGATTCCCAGATATCCTGGAAGTCAAAGAAACAAAGCACCATTTCTAGGAACTCTGCAGAGTTTGAGTACAGAAGCATTGCATCAACTGTCGCTGAATTGGTTTGGATACTTGGCATGTTCAAAGATATTGGTATAGCAGTTAGCCTTCTTGTGAACATCTACACTGATAGTAAAGCAGCAATCCACATAGCTGCTAATCTAATATTTTATGAATGAACTAAACATATTGAGATAGACTGCATTTTATAAGGAAAAAGATACAAAATGGCCTGGTACAAACAGAAGTGTAGCTACAAATGAACAGTTAGCAGACATCCTAAACAAAGGTCTACCTCGAGTGCAACATGAGCATTTGATGTCTAAGCTAGGGGTGCTTTATGTCTTCATACCACCTAGCTTGAGGGGGGAGTGTTGAGATAAAAGGTGTAACCTGAGTGTAAGGGTAGTTTAGTCTATTTATGTGTTACCGAATTAGTGAGTTAGTTAGTTAGCTAATGAAGTGAGTGATTTGTTAGTGAGGTGGTTATGTTAGGGTGATGACTTGATATGTCATTTATAGTTTTACCCTTCATTTCTGTGTTCGAGACCTCGAATAGCTTCATTTAGCCTTACACGATTTTACGTGCGCAATCTGTGACTTTTTCCGAAAAAATTTTATGTAAAAAATTGATAAAATATGAAAAATTACCTTAAAACTCATTTGAGTTGACTATGGTCAACATTTTATGTAAACGGATCCAGGTTAGTGTTTTGACGGTCCCGGTGGATCTGTATTGTGATTTGAGACTTGGGCGTATGCCCGGAATCGAATTCGGAAGTCCCTAACTTGATTTAATGTAATTTAGTGAAAACTAAAAATTTAAAGGTTTAAAGAATTCCTAAGTTTGACCGTAGATTGACTTTTTTGCTACCGGGTCCGGATTTCGGTTCCGAAACTTGCTATAGGGTTCATTTCAGTATCTATGACTTGTCTGCAAACTTTGGTGCAAAACAGAGTAGATTTGACGTGATTCGGACATCCGGTTGTAAAATTTCATGTTCTTAAGTTTCCTTGAAAATTTCATTCGTTTGGTGTTCGATTTGTAGTTCTAGGTGTTATTTTGGTGTTTTGATAGCGCGAGCGAGTTCTTATGATGTTATTACACTTGTGTGCATGTTTGGTTTGGAGCCCGAGGGGCTCGGGTGAGTTTCGGATAGGCTACAGAGTGATTTCTGGACTTAGGCTATTGCTGGTTTTTTGAGTATGCAGATATGTGGTGTTCTCTTCTTCGCAATCGCAAGATACTCACGCAATCGCAAAGAGTAATCTGGGCTGGAGAGGTTTTTCCTCTATGCGAACGCGAGGCAGTGTATGCGAACGCGAAACCATGGTGGGATCACCCTTCGCGAACGTGAAGAGTAAGGGGCCTAGGAGGGGGAGTTGGGGTTTGTTCTATGCAAACGCGAGCCTAGGCTCGCGAACACGATGGCCAGGGGGGACAGACCATCCACGCATGCAACCCTTCACGAACACGAAGTCCTTTGGCCGTTGCTGCTTCGCGATCGCGTCAGGTGTCTCACAAACGCGCTGAACACCTGACGCCCAGACTTTAAAACTTCCAAAATCAGGATTTCACCTATTTTTCACCATCTTCTCATTAGAGCTCGGCCTAGAGGTGATTTTGAAGAGAAATTTCATCACCATTTTATAGGTTAGTATACTTTAACTTGTTTTCTTCCATTTCCATCAACACCCATTGATTTCTAACCTTAATTTATGCTCTTCTATGGTAGAAAATTAGGAATTTGGGTAGAATTGGAGGGTTTTGTAAAATTGAGATTTAGACCTCCAATTAAGGTCGGATTTCGGAACTACTCACGTAATCGGGCTCGGGGGTGAATGGGTAATTGGGTTTTGGTCCGAATCTCGGGTTTTGACCGGGCCAAGGGTTAGCTTTTGTTGAATTTTTAGAAATAATGTTAAGATTTTAGCTTTATGTATTGTAATTGTTTTTTCTCGCACTGTTTGTTGATATTAAGTCGATTTTGGTTAGATTTGATTAGTTTAGAGGCGAATTTTAGAGGAAAGGCCCCAGTTGAGCTTTGATATTCTTGCGGAGCGAGGTAAGTGTTGGGTCTAACCTTGATTTGAGGGAATTAGGAACCCTTAAGCTATGTGTTATGTGAATTACATATGTAGCGGTATATATGCGAGGTGACGAGTGTATATACGCTGCCAAAATAGTGGTTTTCATGCTTTTCCGTATTTCATTAATTATCTCATTCAATGTCTTAACTCTTACATATTTTAATTGCTTTCTATGTCGTAACTTGTTACTTGTCATCTATTTACTCTTGAATTGAAATGCTCATTTCTTCCATGATTCCATGATTAATTGCTACTTGCCTTACTTGTCTTATTTGTACACTTTAATTGTCATATATTTGGCTTGTCATGCTGCTTTCTATTTATTGTAGCATTCCTTCATTTGGTACGAGATTCCTTTATGACTTTTCTTTCATATTCTTTAATCGTAGAGATTCTTGTGAATTGAGTTGTTCAATTAGTTACAATTATTAATTTTATTTATGGATCAGATTGCATACCGCAATGGGTAGAATTAGGGAGGATTGATATTGATATGGTAGGATCAGGTTGCACGCCGCAACGCATTTTATATATGATTTTGATATGGTGAAAAAAGGGAGGATTATAATATTGATTCTGATTATATGGTGGAATCGGTTTGCACGCCGCAATGGATTTACATATTATTCTTGATATTGATATGGTGAAATAAGGGAGGATTGTGTTTGTACAGTGGAATCGGGTTGCGTGCCACAACAGATTGTATGTTATGTATTCATTGTTGCATTGTGTTAGATTTCAGTGTTTTCATAGGAGATTTTGAGGACTGATGTTTCTGGTTTTACTGATTTCGAGGATTGAGTTTATTTTCATAAGTTAACTGCCTTACTTTTCCTATGTCCTTCCCTGTTATTATTATTATATTGCGTTCAGGTTATAGTAAGTGACCCACCTTAGCCTCATCACTACTTCGTAGAAGTTAGGCTCAGCATTTACAGAGTACATGGGGTCGGTTGTACTCATACTACACTTGACACTTCTTGGACAGATTTTGGAGTCGGTCCTAGCGGCGGTCAGTAGATTGCTCGGATTGATTGTCTGATGGAGACTTAAGGTACAGCTGCATGACGTTCACAGCCCTGAAGTCCCTTTCTACCTTATTCTCATTGTTTATTTCAGTTCAGAAAGTCATGTTTTCATTCAGACCATTATTTGTATTACTCTAGTAGCTCGTGTACTTGTGACACCAGTTTTTGGGATTGCATCTAGATATCGTTGTTGTTATGATTTTCTCACTCTATTTCAGTTTATTCAATTTTCTTGGTTATTATTTAGTTTGAATTGTTAAAAATGGCTAAAAACTATTCTAGCGTTGGCTTGCCAAGCGAAATGTTAGGAGCCATCACGGTCCCTAGGGTTAGAATTCCGGTCGTAACAGTTGGTATCAGAGTCCTAGGTTGCCTAGGTCTCACGAGTCACGACCATGCTTTGTAGAGTCTGGAGGATCGGTACAGAGATGTCTGTACTTATCTTCGAGAGGCTGGAGTTTAGGAATAATTTCACCACTTTCTTTCTCTATCGTGCGATTTTATTTTATCATTGATGATTGAGCCATTCTATTCTTGTTCTTTCACATATAGCGAGAACACGCACTGCATCTACAGTCGGACATGAGCCGGAGCCCCCTGTGGCAGCTACTACCAGGGGCAGTGGCCGAGGCCGAGGCAGAGGCGGAGCTCAGCCTAGAGATCGAGCAGCGACACCCGCAATGGGGCCTCAGATTGATCACGAGGAGGAGCTTCCAGCTTAGACTGTACCTGTCAGACCAGTTCAGGTCCTGGAGGGGTTCATAGCCACTCCAGTGCTTCAGGACGCTCTAGTCTGTTTGGCGGGCCTTATGGAGAGTGTGATCCAGACTGGTACATTCTCGGTGGCTCCGGCCGTCTCTTGGGTTGGGGGAGGAGCACAAACTCTGCTGCTCACACCCCAGAGCAGGCAGCTCCCCATTATCAGACTCCAACAGCCCCGTCAATTGGAGTGGTTCAGCCGGTTGTTGCAGCACAGGCTGGTGATAACCCCCCTATGTCTTCTGAGGCTTTGTTGAGGTTGGATAAGTTTACCAAGCTCTTTCCTATTCATTTTATTGGTACACCTTCCGAGGACCCACAGGATTATTTAGACTGCTGCCATGAGGTGCTGCTGAACATGGGTATTGTTGAGACCAATAAGGTCGATTTTGAAGTGTTTCAGATGACTGCTTCCGCCAAGAGATGGTGGAGAGATTATATGTTGACTAGATCAGTCGGTTTGCCTACACTTACCTGGGATCAGTTTTCACAACTATTTCTAAAGAAGTTCATCCTTGTCACTATGAAAGAAGATTACCGCAGACAGTTTGAGCGTCTTCAGCAAGGTATTATAACTGTTACCCAGTACGAGACTCGATTTGTGGACCTAGCTCACCATGCCATTATCTTGCTTCCTACTGAGTGAGAGAGAGTGAGGAGATTCATTTATGGCATCACTTTCACTATTAGGCTACAGATGGCTAAGGAGACTGGAGTAGATATTACTTTCCAGAAGGCCGTAGATATTGCTAGACGGATTGAGGTGGTTTGTGCTTAGGAAAGAGGGCCGGTTTCTGATAAGAGACTCATTCCGGTAGTTGCAGTGGTGCCTCATCTGGAGGCAGGGGTACTTTTGGCAGAAGCCATCCTCCCAGGCCATTTCTATTAGCGCTTCAAACATCTCACAGTGCTTAAAGGAGTCGTGGTCTTTATGTACCTCATTCTGGGCAGCCAGCCTACAACACACCACTAGAACCTATCAGTGCACCTCCGATTCAAAGTTATCACCGTGGTTATCCGGCCTGTCCGGTCAACTTCAGCTTCAACAACCACAGCAGAAGCTTGGGTGTTTTGAGTATGGAGGTACTGGTTACATCAGGAGGTTCTGTCCGAGATTGTTGGGCGGCAATGCCATAATAGAGTTCTCGTGGCATGGTCCCGGCACCGGTTGCTCCACTGACCACTCAGCCGGCTAGAGGCAGGGGTCAGGCTGTTAGAGGTGGAGGCCAGCCAGCAAGAGGTCGTCCTAGAGACGTAGGTCGGAGTGATGAGGCCCAGCCCCGATGTTATGTTTTTCCAGCTAGGCTTGAGGCCGAGTCATCTGACGCTGTTATCACAGGTATTCTTCCAGTTTGCCATAGAGATGCTTCAGTTCTGTTTGATCTGGGCTCTATTTATTTCTACGTGTCATCCTATTTTGCTTCATATTTGGTTGTGCCTCGTGATTCTTTGAGTGTTCATATCTATGTATCCACGCTTGTGGGAGATTCTATTGTTGTGGATCGCGTCTTTCACTCGTGTGCAATTACTATTGGGAATCTTGAGACTAGCATAGATCTCCTATTTCTTGATATGGTATATTTTGATATTATCTTGGGCATGGGTTGGCTATCACCTTATCATGCTATATTAGGTTGTCACTCCAAGATGGTGACTTTAGCCATGTTGGGGTTTCCTCGATTAGAGTGGAGGGGGACTCCTAGCCATTCTACCAGCAGGGTTATCTCTTATGTGAAGGCTCGACATATGGTCGAGAAGGGATGCCTACCCTATTTGGCCTATGTTCGTGATTTGAGTGCGGAGGTTCCTTCCATGGATTCAGTACCTGTTGTGCGTGAGTTTCTAGAGGTGCTTCCTGCAGATTTGTCGAGGATGTCACCGATAGAGATATTGATTTCTGTATTTATTTGGCTCCGAGCACTTAGCCCATTTCTATTCCACTATACCGTATGGCCCCGCCATAGTTGAAGGAATTGAAGAAGCAGTTGCAAGATTTGCTTGATAAGGGATACATTAGACCTAGTGTCTCGCCCTGGGGTGCGCCCATGTTTTTCGTTAAGAAAAAAGATGGGTCGATGAGGATGTGTATAGACTATCGGCGGTTGAACAAGGTCATTATCAAAAACAAGTATCTGTTACCGAGGATTGATGACTTATTTGATCAGTTCAGGGTGCCAAGGTGTTTTCGAAGATTGATTTGAGGTTTGGCTACCTCAGTTAAAGATTAGGGCATTTGATGTCTCTAAGACGACTTTTTGGACTCGGTATAGGCATTATGAGTTTCTTGTGATGTTATTTGGGTTGACAAATGCCCCAGCAACATTTATGGACTTGATGATCCGGGCGTTCAAGTCCTATTTGGATTCTTTTGTGATTGTATTCATTGATGATATTTTGATATACTCCCGCAGCCGAGAGGTGCATGAGCAGTATCTTCGGAATTTACATCAGACTCTCAGAGATGGTCAGTTACATGCCAAGTTTTCAAAGTATGAGTTTTAGTTAGACTCAGTCATCTTTTTGGAGCATGTTGTATCGGCAGAGGGCATAAAGGTGGATCTTAAGAAGATTGAGGCAGTCCAGAACTGGCTTAGACCTACTTCAGCTACAGGGATTTGGAGTTTTCTAGGTTTAGCGGATTATTATCGCCGGTTCGTGGAGGGGTTTCCATCCATAGCAGCCCCATTGACTAGATTGACCTAGAAGGGTGCTCCATTAGTATGAGTTGAGCTTTCAGAAGCTCACGACTGCTTTGACTACGGCGCCAGTGTTAGTGTTGTCCATAGGTTCAGGATCCTACACGGTGTATTTTGATGTATCTCGTATTAGGCTCGGTGCAGTATTAATGTAGGATGGAAGGGTGATTGCATATGCGTCATGGCAGTTTAAGGTTTATCCGAAGAATTACCATGTTCATGACTTAAAGTTGGCAACCATTGTTCATGCGCTGAAGATTTGAAGGCACTATCTTTACGGTGTGTCGCACGAGGTATTCATGGATCATCGGAGTCTATTGTATATGTTCAAGCAAAAGGATCTTAATTTGAGGCAGAGGAGGTGGTTGCAGCTATTGAAAGACTATGATATCACCATTTTGTATCATCCCGTGAAGGCCAATGTAGTGGTCGATGCCTTGAGTAGAAAGGTTGTGAGTATGGGTAGCCTTGCATATATTTTAGTTGGTGAGAGTCCGCACATCAAATGCTCAGGCTTTGGCCAATCAGTTCGTGAGATTAGATGTTTCGAAGCACAGTCTTGTTCTAGCTTGCACAGACTCTCGGTCTTCCTTGTATGAGCACATCAAAGAGCGTCAGTATAATGACACCTATTTGCTTGTCGCTAAGAACACAGTGCGGAACGGTGGTGCCAAGCAGGTTAATGTTGGAGATGATGGGGTTTTATGGATGTAGGATCATATTTGTCTGCCCAACGTGGATGGGCTTCGTGAGTTGATTCTTAAGGAGGCCCACAGTTCCCCATATTCTATTCACCGTGTGCCGCCAAGATGTATTAGTTATTGCAGCAGCATTATTGGTGGAGGAGGATGAAGAAGGATATAGTGGCATATATAGCTCGGTGTCCGAATGGTCAACAAGTAAAGTACGAGCATCAAAGGCCTGGTGGTTTGCTTCAGAGGCTAGAGATTCTTGAGTGGAAGTGGGAGCATATCCCTATGGATTTTGTTGTTGGACTCCCACAGACTCAGAAGAAGTTCGACGCGATATGGGTCATTGTGGACAGGTTGACCAAGTTGGCACATTTCATTGTAGTGGCAGTTACCTATTCTTTAGAACGGTTAGCTGAGATCTACATCCGCGAGAACGCCCGTCTTCACGGTGTGCCCGTGTCTATTTCTGATCGAGGTACGCAGTTCCCCTCGCACTTCTACAGGGCTGTACAATGTAAGTTAGGCACACGGGTTGAGTTGAATACAACATTTCACTCCCAAACGGACGGGTAGTCCGAGCACACTATTCAGATATTGGAGGATATGTTTTGCGCTTGCGTTATGGATTTCGGGAGTTCTTGGGATCAGATCTTGCCTCTTGAAGAGTTTGCCTACAACAACAGCTGCCAGTCTAGCATTTAGATGGCTTCCTATGAGGAATTATACGGAAGGCGATGTCGTTCGCCAGTTGGATGGTTCGAGCCGGGAGAGGCTCAGTTGTTGGGTACCGATTTGGTTTAGGATGCCTTGGAAAGGGTCAAGATTATTCATGATCGACTTTGCACAGCTCAATCTAGGCAGATGAGTTATGCCGACCATAGAGTTTGTGATGTTGCATTCATTGTTGAAGAGCGGGTATTGCTCCGGGTTTCACCTATGAAGGGTGTGATAAGGTTCGGAAAGAAGGGCAAGTTGAGCCATAGGCATGTGGGACCCTTTGAAATACTTGAGATAGTGGGTGAGGTGGCTTACAGGCTCGTATTGCCACCTAGTTTATCACCAGTCCATCTGATGTTCCACTTGTCCATGCTCCGAAAGTATCACGGTGATCCATCGCATGTGTTAGATTTCAGCTAAGTCCAATTGGACAAGTATTTAACTTATGAGGAGAAGCCGGTGGCTATTCTAGCCCGACAGGTCCGGCAGTTGAGGTCTAAGAGTTATCCTTCAGTTCGAGTGCAGTGGAGAGGTCAGACGATTGAGGCAGCCGTGTGGAAGTCCAAGTTGGACATGTAGAGTAGATATCAACAACCTTTCACCAGTCCAGGTACCTTTCTATGTCCGTTCGAGGATGAACGTTTGTTTTAGAGATGGAGAATATGATGACCCGATAGATCATTTATAGTTTTACCCTTCATTCTGTTTTCCGAGACCTCGAATAGCTCCATTTAGCCTTTCTCGATTTACATGTGCAATCCGTAACTTTTTTTGAAAAATTTTGATGTAAAAAATTGATAAAAATATAAAATTTTGCCTTAATACTCATTTGAGTTGACTACGGTCAACGTTTTGTGTAAACAGACCCGGATTAGTGTTTGACGATTCCGGGAGTCCGTATCGTTATTTGGGACTTGGGCATATGCTCAGAGTCGAATTCGGAAGTTCCTGACTTGATTTAATATAATTTGTTGAAAACTAACAATTTAAAGGTTTAAAGAATTCCTAAGTTTGACTGTAGGTTGGCTTTGTTGCTACTGGGTTCGGATTTCAGTTCCTGAAATTGGAATAGGTTTATTTCAGTATTTGTGACTTGTCAGCAAAATTTAGTGCAAAACGGAGTTGATTTGACATAATTCAGACGTCCGGTTGTAAAATTTCATGTTCTTAAGTTTCCTTGAAAATATCATTCGTTTTGGTATTTGATTCATAGTTCTAGGTATTATTTTGGTGTTTTCATCATATGAGCTAGTTCGTATGATGTTATTAAACTTGTGTGCATGTTTGGTTTGGAGCCCGAGGGGCTCGGCTGAGTTTCGGATAGGCTACAGAGTGATTTTTGGACTTAGGCTATTTCTGATTTTTGGAGTCTGCTGACGTCTGGTGTGCCCTTTTTCGCGATCGCGAAGATAGTGATCGCGAAGAGTAATTTGGGCTGGGGAGGTTTTTCCTCGATGCGAACGCGAGGTTGTGTACGCAAACGCGAAGACATGGTGGGTTCACCTTTCGCGAACGCGACCAGCACTACGCGAACGCGAAGAGTGGGGGGCCTGGGAGGAGGAGTTGGGGTTTGTTCTACGCGAACGCGAGCCCAGGTTCGCGAACGCGATGGCCAGGGGGGACAGATCATCGCAAAGGCATGCAATCCCTCGCGAATGCGAAGGCCTTTGGCTGCTGCTACTTTGCGATCGCGTCAGGTGTCTCGCGAACGTGATGAACACCTGACACCCAGACTTTGAAACTTCCAAAAGCTGATATTTCACCCATTTTGACCATCTTCTCACTGGAGCTCGTCCTAGAGACGATTTTGAAGAGAAATTTAATCACCATTTCATAGGCTAGTATACTTTAACCCGTTTTCTTCCTTTTCCATCAACACCCATTGATTTCTAAACCTTAATTTATGCTCTTTCGTGGTAGAAAATTAGGGATTTGGATAAAATTGGGTATTTTTGTAAAATTGAGATTTCGACCTCAAATTGAGGTCAGATTTCAAAACTAATTACATAATCAGGCTCGAGGGTGAATGGATTTTGGTTCGATTCTCGGGTTTTGACTAAGTGGGCCCCGGGTTGACTTTTGTTGACTTTTTGAGAAAAGTATAATATATCTTAACTTTATGTATTGTAATTTATTTTCCTCGCATTGTTTGTTCATATTAAGTTGATTTTGGTTAGATTTGATTGGTTTGGGGGCAAATTTTAGAGGAAAGGCCCCCATTGAGCTTTGATATTCTTGCGGAGCGAGGTAAGTGGTGGGTCCAACCTTGATTTGAGGGAATTAGAAACCCTTGAGCTATGTTTTATGTGAATTACATGTGTGGAGGCGTATATGTGAGGTGATGAGTGTATATACACCGTCAAAATAGTTGCTTTCATGTTTTTCCGTATTCGTTATTCATTTCATTCCATGTCTTAACTGTTACATATTTTATTTGCTTTTTATGCCATAAATTGTACTTGTCATCTATTTACTCTTGTATTGAAATGCTCGTTTCTTCCATGATTTCATGATTAATTGCTACTTGTCGTACTTGTCTTACTTGTACACTTTAATTGTTATATATTTGGCTTGTCATGCTGTTTTGTATTAATTGTAGTATTCCTTGATTTGGTACAAGGTTCTTTTATGGTTTTGCTTTCATATTCTTTGATCGTAGAGATTTTTGTGAATTGAGTTGTTGAATTGATTACATTTGTTGATTTTTTTTATGGATCGGGTTGCATGCCGCAACGGGTGAAATGAGGGAGGATTGATATTGATATGGTGGGATCGGGTTGCACGCCGCAACGCGTTTTATATATGATTTGATATGGTGAAATAATGGATGATTATGATATTGATTCTGATTATATGGTGGGATCGGATTGTGCGCTATAATGGATTTTAAATGTTATTCTTGATATTGATATGGTGAAATAAGGGAGGATTGTATTTGTACGGTGGGATCGGGTTGCGCACCGTCAACGTATTGTGTGTTATGTATTTGTTGTTACATTATGTTAGCTTTCAATGTTTTCATACGAGATTTTGAGGACTGATGTTTCTGGTTTTACTGATTTCTAGGATTGAGTTTATTTTCATAAGTTAACTGCCTTACTTTTCCTGTGTCCTTCCCTGTTATTATTATTATACTGCGTTCAGGTTATAGTAAGTGACCCATCTCAGCCTCATCACTACTTCGTCGAGGTTAGGCTCAGTACTTACAGAGTACATGGGGTCAGTTGTACTCATACTACACTCTGCACTTCTTGTGCAGACTTTGGAGTCGGTCCTAGCGGCGGTCAGTAGATTGCTCGGATTGATTGCCTGACGGTGACTTGAGGTACAACTGCACGACGTTCGCAGCCCTGTAGTCCCCTTCTACCTTATTCTTGCTGTTTATTTCATTTCAGACAGTTATGTTTTCATTTTGACCATTATTTGTATTACTCTAGTAGCTCGTGTACTTGTGACACCAGTTTAGGGGTATCTAGATATCGCTGTTGTTATGAATTTCTCACTCTATTTCAGTTTATTCAGTTTTCTTCGTTATTATTTAGTTTGAATTGTTAAAAATGGCTGGAAACTATTCTAACTTTGGCTAGCCTAGCAAGTGAAATGTTAGGCGTCATCACGGTCCCAATGGTGGGAATTCCGAGTCGTGACGGTTAGTTAGTAAGACATGTATTATATAAATAGTTGTACAAGTAATGATATACTGAGAATTCATGTTAACATTGTTCCATTCATTTTGAGGCTTCTCTCAGATAACTGCACTTCTCCTCTCTTCTCCCTCGTTAGTTAGGGTTTCAGCTTCATTCAGTTCTCTATTTCAGCAAATACAATATTAGTTCGAATTTTGTATTCTACATAAATAATACTAATTGCATAACATATATAGAAATCTATATTTAGAGAATGATATTGATTTTTATTCATCTATATTACTTTTGATACTTATTTACCCTCAATATTAAAGTTTTAACTTAATTATAGTTAATACACAATTTATCATTTATATATAAAGTAAGAGTAAATTCCACCTTACCACCTTAACATTTTAACGCAGGGAAATAATACCCCTTCACCTCTTGAATAGGAAAGAGAACCTCCTTTAACCCAATAGATAACCAGCAAAAATGGGAAATTGTTGCTGAATTTATAAGTTTTTTACGGAATTTGCAAAATAAAACCTGGTTACCGTCGTGGTTTAATCCCAATCATGTACGATTTCACTTGCAATCATTCTAGTAGATCGATGATGTTCAATCTTCTTTTTTTCACATATCTCAATTGAAAAACGCAAGAAGATACTAGTTATAAGATGCAACTGGTAGCTCTTGAACTTCCAAGGGACTTATTTTGTGCTCCATCTGAAATTCTTCCTGATATAGAGCTCGCGCGTTTTCGATATGTCCTGTATGCGAAAGATTTTTTTAGTCTTGACGTACTTTTAAGCAAAATTAGAGAGTTCATTACTCAGATGATCACTAAACTATCTAAAATTATGGAGTAAAGTCACTTTACTTTCACTTGTAACATAAAAGTCATTTAACTATCCGTATTGTACTCTGATGATCACTCTATCGGATTTATTGATTTTTTTAGTGGAAAATACTGACTTGGTAGTCCACGTAGACTTTTGGACCATATAAAATAATTAATACCTGAACAAAGCATATAAACTAACTCATACAACCCAATTCGACCCGATCCAACCCATTTATAAAGATAAAGATCCACCCAAAAGTCTTACAACGCTCTTTCTTATGAACGGGTCAGATCGGGATAGATTGGGTGTATGGGTAGTTTTCTATGCTTTATTTGGGTGTTAATCATTTTATTTGGTCCAAAAATACATGTGGACTGCTAAGTCAGCAGTTTCAACCCAAAAAATAAATAAATCTGGTTGAGTGATCATCAGAGTGCAGTAGAAATAGTTGAGTGACTTTCTTGTTACAAATAAAAGAAAAATGACTTTACTTCATAATTTCATATAGTTCAGCGACTATCTAAGTAATAAACTCCAAATTTAGACTACAAAAAACTTGCTCTATTACTTGAGATACTACGTCTAAACTTGCTCATTACTTCTAAAAGAGAGAAGTGTATTTCATTTTGTTGGAATTTACAAACTAATGCATTTGTTTCTCTGTAACTTTTCTCATCCTCAAACTAATGGATGCATTTCTCTACAAAACGCTCTATCTATGTAACTTCTAAAATTGCTGGTTGTCTCGCCATTTATATTGTAGTTCATAATTATATGATCAACATGCTAAAAATAATTCAGGATCGTTGGATAAATTTTTGTAAATTCCAGCAACAATTTTTCATTTTTCTGGTAGACTTTTGAGTCAAAGGGGTTCCCTTTCCCATTCTAAAGGTCAAGAAGGTATTATTTCCCTACACTAATCCTCCCCATTTTCTTGCCTTTGCTATTTGTTATCAAATTTCCTTTGCTCCGTCACTTTGTTGTGGCTTCAAGTTGAAATCTATCCACAAAAATAGATTGTATATTCGTGAATAGTTATAAAATATATTAATATACTAATTTCGTCAAACTAATATAGAACTAGTTTAATACACTCCTTGAATTTTCAGTTTTTCTTAAGAAAATATGAAATAGACCTTCAAAATCTTCTCTAAGTTGCTAATTTGGATGCCGGTTTAGTTTAAGGGCCAACGAAACGTGAAGACATGAGTCTAAACTCTATTAAAAATAATAAAAAGCTTTGAAGCTTTGAATTCGAAAGTAGAATTTTGCGAAATTATTATTTATTTGGATTGAGTGTTCTTGCAAATGGTTGAAAATATGCTTTGGAGTTTGTATCTCAATTTTGAGAGAATTTGGTGAAGATTCGAGGTAGTTTTAGTTAGTTTATAAATTATATGTAAATTATAATTTTTGAACGGATTCTGTACAAAAAAAAATTGTATTTAAGATATAGATAAATTAAAGATTTAAACCGAATTTGTATATATATTTTTTAAAATAATTTAGTTACTTTAAAAAACTTAAATAAGCCAGGTAAAATTTTAAATTTCGTATATATACGAAAAAGTCTCTTTACTTTAGTATCACTATTCACCCAATTACAGCCCATGTATTATGACTAGAAACTAGCTCGTCTGGAAATGGTTTTGGTTTAAATTGGTCTCGTTTTATTTCTTTTCTGTAAGTGTTTGGATTTGGTTTTGAATTTCTAGATCTACTCAGAGAAAATTGTATTGGTTTTTTGTTTTGGTTTAAAAAATAAAATATGTTTTGAAATTGCTCGGTTTATAACCGCCCACACTACTTGCAAACTCGTTTTGCACATGACAAAGGGTGTGGTTGGATGGGTGTGGTTCATCCACCCTTAATCAAATGTCTTCGTAATTTGAATTATATAAATGAAAAGTACTTTTCCTTTAAAGGTTCACACGCAATGCGAATATGAATTAATCGAACAAGTACATTTTGAGTACCAGATTATTATAATTATACCACAAAAAAGAGCTCCGATGACACACTTAGGCCCAGTTTGTCCATAAAAAATTACAACTTTTTGGAAATTTTTCGAAAATGTCTTTTCAAAACCTTTTCAAAATTTTTAGAATTTTTTTTTCTCACTCACAAAATTATAATATTTTTTCAAGTAAAATGCAAGTCCAAATATAATTTTAAATTTTAAACAATATTTTTTAACTTATCTTCAAATACTACTTTTTTTTTCTTTCAAAAATTACAATTTTTATGTCCAAACGCCTCCCTAGTATTCACGTCAAATCATTTTTCACCGCAGAATTTGACTGTTCGAGTCATGTATACTTCAAAAACTAGGGTCTTTCCAAAGCTTATACTATATTATTTTTTAGAAAAACTAAATATAGATTAAACCACATATAACAGTTATTTTGGGTATACTGAATATTATTATTTCCATATTACTAAAAAACTAATTTACACATATTTTTTGCACGGGGAATATCTCAATATAAGTTACACAAAATACTGAATTTTTATTAAAATTGTTCACTCCTTACAAGTTTTTAGTTGGATCATTCTCCTTTATATATTGCACTTTCTAAAAACTCGTCACATTATCAAATTATTTTATTTAAATCATAATTAACTGAACAAATATCAATAATCAACAAAATGTTAAACTATGTGACAAATTTATCTAAAAGTTTTCTCATATTGAATTTTGTCGCTACCTCAAAAAGTTACTTTCTTCGGTCCACATTAATTGATTTTTTTTATATTTTTCTTATGGTTCATAATATTTGATTTTTTCAAAGTTGCTGTTGGAGTAAAGAGTATAAGAGTATTTGTTATATTTTTAATGAATAAATTAAAGCTAATACAGTTATTTAGATTGTTAATTAATGATAAAAATAAATTTTTTAATATATATAAAAAAATTAATTAACGTGAACCGAAGAAAGTAAGTTATGGTAGACTGTAGGCTTTTAGTTATTGAACTACTCCGTGTCAAGCATTATAGATTATAGTTTGCTATAACTAATTCAAATAAATTGATAAGGCCTATAATTTTCTTAATCGATTGTGTAATAAATGGAAAAAGAATAGTCAAGCAACCCACTAATTTTGGTCAAAGACACTCATTCTCGAGAACACCTAGGTCTCCGTAGCTTCCATGGTAGCTTTTACCCTTCCATTACACCAATTATTTCCCAAGACAACTCTACTCTTTACATCTCATCATTTTTTTCTTTTATTACATTCATTGTCAAGAAAACCCATCAGGTAAAAATTGGACATCTATTAGAAAAGAAAAGGACATGAAGATGCTTACAATTTTTATAAGGCCGAATAGTTTAGGAGATCATTGTACTTTTGATTTATCATATCGGTTCTTGTACTCCACAAAGTTTTATTTAAATATTTATAATTATTAAAACACATGATTTTAAGCTCTACACTCGTGTTGTTCAATCACGTTGAGATTGATATTCACATTAAATAAAATATGCACATAATTTTTATTATTATAAAAAGTTTATTTTTTCGATAGAAACTATTTTTTTAAAAAAAACTAAAATTCACTCCATTTTCTCTTTCCTCCTCCCTCTTCATCTTTTTTCATTTCTTTCTCTTCCACCCAACCCCATCGCCGCCACCCTCCAGCCTTCACCAATGGTTTCTCTTTCAAGAATCGGTGGGTTTAGCTTAAGGATTACTAAAACTCAAGTGATTTATGATTTAGGCACAAGAGACTCGATTTTAAGGCTCAAAGCAATTGATATTTAAAGCTTCATTTTTTATTCAAAGGAGTTGGGTGAAACTAAGTTTGAACATTGGATATGGTGTAATTTACAAAAATTGTTGAATATTCTTGCCAAAATGAAATTCCAGATGCTAAAAGCGTTCAGATTGGAACTGTTTTACTTTTGCATTTTGGTTTAATTAATGAAAAACATGCATGTATATTTGGACATGGTTTTGGGAGAGACAGTTGTGAATGAATTGCGATATTTAGTTTTATGAAAAGATTTCTTTTTTTTTTAGAACAGAATATTTGTATTTTAGATCTAAGCTTTACCCTTTATTTACTTTTGAGAGAGGGAGACAGACGATGAGGAGGAGAACGGCAGGGATTCAGTAACCGGAGTTTTTCATATTTGGGTTTTGTCTAATTTTCTTTTCTTACTATTTGTCTCGTCTTTTTCTTTTATTTTAAAATATTCTTTCTTAATATTTTAATTATTTTTCGTTTTCATATTCATACTCACGCTTGTTATATGCGTGAAATACACACATTTTGTCCACATCAACTATTAAATTGCCACGTATGTTTAGTCAGCAGTTAGAGAGTTTTAAGATAGTATATTTTGATAACTATAAGTGTCCGAATGAAACTTTGTGGATTATAAGAATCGGGATAACAAACTGGAATAAAATACACGAGTCTACGAGGCTATTCGGCCTTTTTATAATAGTAAACTTTGATTTTTTAACTGCTATTCAAGATCACCAAGTTTTTGAGCTTTAATTTTGTTGGCACATGTCATACATGAAATAACAACCTATTTTCTTGATTTGTCACGGTACATAACTACATATAATGTGATGAAGTTGAGACAAACTCAAAATTTCAACAAAGAGAAATATTTTATGTCAAAGAAATTTCAATCTGAATTACGTTAAATACGTATATGTGGTACTCTTTTATCGAGAAAAAGAGCTAGAATTTGCAATAACCGTCAACAATGTTATTGAGGATAGAAAATCCTTCTACTATACAAATATTTTAATTTTATCGTTCGTTGTCGATTCATACTTTTGTTTAGTATATGTCCTCAATACTAACAAAACTCCTATTTAGACCCTAAAGTGAAGTATAATGACACGTGATTTTAAAATAAGAATCGAAAGTGAAAGAATAGATGTGGACCTTTATCCAATTATTTTGATATGTCAAATCCACCAACACGTGATAATTTGTTAACTATACGAATATGAATGATTTCAAAATATAACGAAAGATAACTTAAATTATTATATGTGGATATGTAATTTTTGACCCACACGATAGAGTTATCTCTAATAGTCATAGTATTTTAAAATAATTATTTGAGCTCATTTTTCATAGGAATTCACCTCTTTATTAAATTTAATTCTATTTTAGGTATGAAAATTGAAAATACAAATATATAGTCCAACTTTATCTTTAACAATATTTTATTTAATTCAATCAAAAGTCTTATTTGTGGATACCTTAAATTAAATGTTCAACTGGTCTTGGCCCAAGTTTGGCAAATTTATTGAAGCCCAAATTCAGAATAAAAAGCCCAAAATTCAACCCAATAACTAAAGCTCACTCTTTCTCTCTCTCTGCCGCGTGGGATAACGGCTTCTAACAAAATCTTCCTAAATCCTCTCACACACACTCCTCACCCACGACAGAAGACTCCACACTCATTATAACAGATTTGGAGAGATCATTTCAAGGGGGATTCTGGGAGAGCAAGAAGAGAAAGAGTGAGAGAAAGAAAAGGAGAGAGGGTTCGACCATAGGGAGTCGGGGATATACACAGCAATAATAAAAAAAAACCAAAAAAAAATAGAAGGTAATCAGAAAGAAAGACTTCAAGAAAGGTTCTTAGTTTGCTTTAGGTTAGTTTAAGATCCAAAAAACAAACACCAAAAAAGAGGGAGCTCGAATCCATTTTGGTTTTCTTTTTCTCCAAAATTTCAGAAAAATCAGAAAAAACAGAGGCACACATACTTCTGCTTTCTTCGCAATCGAGCAGGTGTTCAGGTCTGATTGTTGTTGCTGGTTCGAGTTCTGATCGCGGTTCGTGGTCTTTTGCTCGCATAGACTTTCAAAACAACAGTAGGAACTCTCTACCAGGTTCATTTCTTAATTTTCATTTACTCTATTTGTACGATTGAAGCATGATAAAGCTATGAATACTTGTTCTAGATTGTTAACTTCATGAATTGATACACTCAAATTATATTTTTAGCGAGTAAAGTAGAGCAGTTGATGCCACGATGCAATACTCTAAAAAAGAAGTTAAAACAGAAACATAAGATTGGTATGCATTTGGTGTTGAATTTGTGACCGCATAACTGATATGCGGTCCGCATTTTGAATCTAATCACCAGAAACACTGGATTAGTCTGCGTTTTGGGGTTGACTTTGTAATTGCATAACTGATATGGGGTTCACATTTTTGCGTTTAGGGTAGACTCTGCGACCGCATAACTGATATGCAGTTTGCATTTTTGACCTGATTGTCGCATTTCTGACATTAAATCTTACCCATGAATTCTGTTCTAATTTGCGATCTCTGCGTGAAATTTGCGGCTCGCAGACACACTTTGCGATCGCATACTGGATCGCATTTTGAGATTGAACCTTGATCTGGGGTTTTGTTCCGATCTGCGATTCTTGCGCACAATATGCGTCTCGCATATGGGATCTGCGATAGCAAATCCCTATTTAAGGTGACGTTTTGCTCTTTTTCTTATCTTTTGTGGCTCTTTAGATCGGGTTTGTTTAAATGCATGAAATAAAAGTCAAAAGAACAGGGCCATGAACTGAATTTTCATTTTTCTTTAATTTAAATTTTATTTTTCTTATTTTATTACATTGCCCGCTAGTAGCATGTTTAGGCTAATCACACTTGGGTAGGCAAAGCTAGGACGTTTTGTTAATTTTTAAGGTGAGAGGTCGTTCCCTAGTTGAATTTATCCGGGGAATGCCCCGAAGGACTTATGTATTTGACATTCCGGAAAATGCCCCGAGGTATTTGTATGTGAAGACAAAAAGTAAGACTTGTAGTATCTCAATTTTAGTTTTATTTTCCTTTTATTAGGTGGAACGACCTCAAACCTCTTGTGCGTTTGTTTTTCTCTCGTTTGTGTTTGCCTCAATTCGAATATTCTAAAAGCCAATTGAACCGAGTTTGCAACCGTGACTTTCACGGGATTCGGGGAATGCCTAACATCTTCTCCCCGAATCAAATGAACCCCCTTACCCAACTCTCTAGTATGAACTTGACTTTAAGTCCAAGTTCTAAAACGGTGACCTGGCACACCAGAATCACTTGTCAGGTGGCGACTATAAATTTTCATGATTAATCCATCTCTTTGTCACTTTCCAAATTGGAAACCCATTTTTGAGTTTTATTAAGCCTTTTATCCAAAAGGATTTAGTAATGTCTTGCCGCCCCGTCAAAAAGGAGGAGTAACAACTCTGGCGACTCTGCTGGAGAACTATGTTCAATTTTGAATATTTTGAGGGTTCGAGCTAGTGCTTGATTTGTTGGCTTTTAAAATGTTTGGTTGAGTTTTATGTTTTTTTTCGTTAGCTTTACTTACGTTTATTATGCTTTCATGTTTTTGTTACTTTTTATTATGCTTTCATGTTTTTGCTACTTTTTATTATGCTTTCATTTTTTTTGTTATTTTCTAGTTGCTTAAGTGTTTACAGTTTTTGCTTTACGTGTTTATCGCTTTATAACTATCATCATATGCATTGCCCGGTCATTTCTTTCTGCAACAAGTCCCGGAGCACACGTCGCGTGCACAAACTCTTTGTTGAGTCACCCTTAATTTAGGAGGGGAAGCCGATGGACGTATGGAGTGGGTGGAAAGCTTGAGCAGCCACAATCGACCATACGCTTTCCCGAACTGCCTTGTTAGCAAACCCAAAACTTAGGTCAGCCTTTAGGTCATTTTATCTGCATCATGTCATTTAGACCTAGCAGGGTTCGATCCCAGGCACCGCGTCCCTTAGTAGGAACCTTGTCCAAATTTTGTCAAAATGGGCCCGTGGCCCAAAATGACGTTTAATCATCCTATGTGCTAATTGTTGCATCTGTGAGGGTAAAAAGGTCATTTGACAGACCGACGTCTTGGAAATAAGGTTGAAAATGAACAAATGGGGCCCCACTAGTATTTTCTTTCACAATCTTTAAAAAAAAACGAAAAGTCAAAAAAAGAAGAAGAGATTTTACAGTTTTTCATCATTTTCCAAGGAAAGGAAAGGGTCCAAGAGTTTTTACATCATTTTAAGGGACAAAATAGAGTTGCATCTTCCCGAACTATGCGAACCTGATTCTCGTCTTCCGGGCGGGATACGTAGGCATAGGGTCCGGTCTTCCTAGTAAATCTTAGGTTCTTGGCTTCCGGGGTCGTGGCCAACTCTTGCATGTTTAGCCACCTTTGGGCCACATCGGCCATTCTTGCAAATAGGGTTATTTTTGCAAAGGTAGCTCAATCACAGTGTCATGTCACTCTAAAGTCCGCCCATATCGGGTTTGCATCCCGGGCCACATTTGGCCATATCGGCCAATTTGGCAAAATAGTCCATTTCTGGCAAAATAATTCTTTAAGACCATGATTTTCGGGATATTAGAGTCATGAAGTATTTATCATGCTTAGGAGTCAACTCTGTCAAGCTTGCAATAATAGTCACTTTCAGCCGCTTAGGCCAATTTGCAAATATAGCCGAATTGCGTCTTGCATTTGTCCACAAGGAAATGTTGTTCCGAGTCATTAACCATGTTCCCTTTATTCAGGTATGGACCCGCTGATTCGATCCAAAGTGCTGATGGTAACGAAGATTCCTAAGAAATTGGTCAAGTGGTGGAATATGTTTTCATCGTTAGAGCAGCATGAGTTGAGGCATAAATTGGGCACCCTAACTTCCCTTATTGACATCACACCCCGCCCAGACTTAGTAGAGGCAATGCTGACCTACTGGAATCCGCAAAACTTGACTTTTAAATTTGGGGAGTATGAGATGACTCCTACTTTGGCAGAAATGTCCGGTCTCACCCGCTTAAGTTATATAGGCAAGAATATGATACTTCCCCCGGACCACTCTAGGACAAGATTTCTTAATGACTTGGGCCTAAAAGATAATAAGCGTTTAAAGTGCCTTGAGCAGTCTTGGATATCTTTGGATTATTTGTTTGCTAGATTTGGACCACAAGATGGTTTTGACGTCTTTTGGGATGAGTTCTGCACAACCAAAGCAAAGTGGCAAAACGTCGCCTCGAAGCCTTCAGCCTTGCTTTATTAGGGCTACTGGTTTTTCCATTAGACGAGAGGAACATCGATACCCGTGTACAGTCAGTGGTAATGGCACTATTTCATGAGAAGCAACACAAAACCGTTACCATTGTGCCAATGATCTTAGCAAAGTTGTACCGAGCTGTGAGTGAAGTTAGGGGAGGTGTTAGGTATTTTGAGGGAAGTAACCTTTTGCTTCAATTATGGATGATGGAGCATTTGCACACAGCTTCCTTACTCTGTCCCATCGACCGTGCCTTGAGGGATCGGGTGATATGCATCGAGCGTAGGATGAAATCTCCTAAGTTTACATACCCAATAGGTGTCACAGCTTGAACTGAGTTCTTTGGTTTGAGGACGAACGAGAATGTTTTGTGGGCCTACCTTTGGCTACCTTTAGATGATATCTTGGTAGGATGCCTCATGCAGTCTTTCCTGATGCTGATAGGGCTCAAGTGTGTCAGACCATATACGCCGGTCAGGGTAATGCGACAGTTGGGCAGACGACAAGAGGAGCCTCTAACTTTGAACCTTCGGAGATACATCATGAATTTTAGCAAAAGGGTGGTTGACGAAATCAAGTACGTACAATACTGGAACAATGCAAAGAGGATGAAGAAAGATACATTAGTAAAAGATATTGGCAGGCCCGATTTTGTACTCAGGAGTACCTGATTTGGTTACAGTCCGTCCCACCAAGGGATAGTACCCCATTGCCAGCACAACTTAGGGGGCGGGCAGCTCAGACAGTTGATTTTGAAGAGGCACCAGATCAAGATCCCAGGGTTAAGTTTGAGTTGATAAAGTTTCAGTTAGCGGAATTGGTAGCAAATGTGGAGCAGCATAGCCAGTATTTGCTTAGGGTTGGTCTTCAGGAGGCAGGGGCACAAGCCAGGGTCTTCGTTCCTTGCATTGGCGCTTCTTTACGAGGCATGTTGCAAAACTTGAGCACGACAGATAGCCCAGGACCACCCCAGCCAGGACAGTTGCATTCAGGAGCAGTTTGAGGATCCATTCTGTTTAAATGTTTTTAAGATTGTCTCATGTTGTCTTTATTTTCATGTCTTTCTAGGAATATTGAATCCTGTAAGTAGTGTCAAGGTCGGTCAAAGTGTAGTCAAGCGTGTCGGGTCCTCCATCATCATACTTATTATTAAAGGCTTCAAATGAAAAATCCCGAATTTTATTTTTCCATCACTTTTTGGGTTTTATCAATTCATATTTGCATCAAAAGAGAGAAAGTGATGAGAGGTGTAGGGAAAAACATTGGAATAAGTAAATCGGAATGATGCCATACTACCTTGCGATCCTCACAGCCATTTTAGAACCGCTATTTGTTGCTAGGTGCATTGCACGTAATATGATATTATTATCTGATAAATGCCCTAACGCTAACATGTTGGTTTTGTGTTGTTGTCCTCTGTTATTCTCTAGCTTTTTCAGGAAGGTGGTTAGTTTGTTGGCATCCTGGCAAGTCATCCATACAATATCCGGTCAAAACGCCAAACAGTCATGGCTAGCAAGGAAACAGACATTGTCGTTGTAGACCCACCGAGAGAGATTGTTGAGTCGGAATCGGAATTGCAAGAGGAGGTCCGGAGGTTGAAACATCAGATGGCAGAAATGTATCAGGCATGGGTTAAGGGACACCCTCCACCCTCGTTCCCCACCAACTACACAGAAAACCCTGCTTCCATTCCACCACTTTCTCAATCCCAGATGGCCAATATCATTGATCTTTCCCCACAACACGCACCTGGTTTCATCCCTTACCACAATTACCCCGGCACTTCAGCCCAAACTTTTCATGCTCCACCAATTAAAACAACCTCGTACCCTTCTCCAACGGCTACTCCTATTTTTGTACCCCCACCATAAGCTACCCTTCATCGATCCTCTAGTGAACCCGCTCGCGGATGCCCATTACCATGCATCGGAGCCCACTTTCAAAGTCCCAGACCCTTATTCCCACATCCCTTAATTTGAGCCTCACGTTGAAATTGACAAACCGCCCAAGAATACAGAGCAGGAAGAGATGTTTAGGAAGTTACAGAGCCTCGAACAATCATTGAGAAATATGCAAGGGTTGGGGAATCAGGTGAGTGGCCTATAAGGATTTATGTTTGTTTCCCGATGTCCAATTACCTGCCGGGTTCAAGATGCCCAAGTTCGACTTGTATGACGGACATGGGGATCCTGTTGCCCATCTAAGGGGTTATTGCAGTAAAATGAGGGGTGCCAGCGGAAAGGACGAATTACTAGTGGCCTACTTCAGCCAAAGTCTGAGTGGGGCAGCTTTAGAATGGTACACCTGTCAGGACATTAACAGGTGGTACACTTGGGACGATATGGCTCAGGCCTTCGGCCGATATTTCCAATACAAAAATAGACATTGTTCCAGACCGCCTATCTCTGACCAAGGTGGAAAAGAAACCCAGTGAAAGCTTTAGAGAATATGGGTTCCGATGGAGGGAGCAAGCTGCACGAGTCAACCCTACGATGGAAGAAGACGAGATGGTTAAATACTTCCTTCAAGACTTGGAGCCCACTTACTATGGACATTTGATCTCAGCCATTGGTAAATCTTTCAATGATGTGGCAAAGATGGGAGAAATGGTGGAAGAGGGGCTAAAGTCCAGCAAGATCATGAGTTATTCTGCTATAAAAGCAACCACTCAGGCAATCCAAAGTGGTACCGGAAATTTGCTAGGCAAGAAGAAGAAGGAAGATGTCGCTATGGTTGTCTCCGGATCATGGGGGCCAGAGGAGTTCACCTCACCAATACACCCATCCCCGATCCCGACCTCAAACTTACACCCAAACTCCATATAATACACCTCAACAGTACTTTTCCCCTCTAAGCCCCCAAGATTTAGCTAGACCACCCCAGTATTTTATTCACCATGCACAGTCACATGCTCAACCCCCTCCTTATCCACAATGGCGTGCCCCTGTTCCGCAGAATACCTACCTAGCTCCACAAAATGCCTACCCATTTCCACAACTTTACCAAAACCCCAATGGCCCGCACTTTCGACCAAGACCAGATTATAGGAGAGAGAGGCAGCAGTGGAAACAAACTTTTACCCCGCTCGGAGAATCCTATGCTAGTCTCTTCCAAAGGTAAAGGCAGTTGGACGTCTTGAGGCCAATTGAGTCAAAAATACCAAATCCCCCTCCAAAGAACCTTGATTATTCCCTAAGATGTGCTTACTGTTCTGATGCCCCAGGCCATGACATAGAAAAGTGTTGGCACCTGAAACGGGCCATCCAAGAGCTCATTGATACCAACCAAATTGTAGTCCAAAACCCAGACACTCCAAATATTAACCAAAACCCTCTACCTACCCATGAAGAGACACATATGATTGAAGTAGTTTACAATGACGGAGAACCCAAGAAGTCTTATAAGTCCTTCATGATGATTCGGGCCAGTGAAAACAATTTGGTTAAAGATCCAGACTCCACCAAAACAAAGCTTGTGACAGTTGAAGGGGCGACAGAAAAGCCGAGCCCATTCAATTTGAAACCACCGGTGTTGGTCGTGAAAGGAATGTCAAAAGATATTGCGGCAAATCTAGAAAGCTCAAAAGTAATAGTGCCGGGGATTCCAAGTAAGCCTATCCTAGTGGTGAAAGGGGCTCCTATTACCCCTATCATCATTAAACCAGTAACTCAACCGTCGGTGGCTGATACCAAGGCTGTTCCATGGAATTACAAGCAAGTAATAGTGATATACAAAGGAAAAGAAGTGGAGGAAGAAGTAAATAAGACTGGGGGATTGACTCGTTCTGGGATATGTTTCGCTTCAGAAGATTTAAAGAAAGTTAAGCCATTCAAAGATAGCCAAATGCCAGTAAAGAAATCGGTTACCGAGGAAGAGGCTGAGGAGTTCCTGAAGAAGATAAAGGGACAGGATTGTTCCATTATAGAGCAGTTGAGGAAATCACCTGCTCATATTTCTCTTTTGTCCTTGCTGATACACTCAGATGAACATCACAGGGTCTTGATGAAGATTTTAAATGAAGCACATGTTCCTGATAAGATCACAGTAAACCACCTGGAAAAGATAGCTGGCAAGATTTACAAAGCAAACAGGATCACTTTCTCGGATGATGAACTTCCTATCGAGGGTACAGAACACAACCGAGCTCTTTATCTCACAGTGAAGTGTGAAGATGCTATTGTCTCGAGGGTTTTGGTCAACAATGGCTCTAGTGAGAATATTTATCCTTTTTCTACTCTACAAAAACTGAAGATTGGCACCGAAAGGATCCGCTTGAACAGTGTGTGTGTTCAGGTTTTGACGGAGGAGGTAAAAATTCTGTTGGAGACATAATGCTCGAATTGTCAATAGGGCCAGTTGAGTTTACCATGGAATTCCAATTGTTAGATGTGGCTGTCTCCTACAATCTGTTGTTGGGAAGGCCTTGGATACATGCCGCCAAGGCAGTCCCGTCCTCGCTGCACCAAATGGTGAAATTCGAATGGGATAGGCAGGAGATAGTTGTGCACGGTGAGGAAGATTTGTCAGCTTGCAATGACAGAATTGTTCCATTTGTTGAAGCTGAAGATGATAAGGGACCTTGGTCTTTCAAACTTTTGAAACATTGTCTGTTGATAAGATCACTGAAGGGAAATGCATTCCGGGTCCCAAGCTATCCTCTGCATCTGTCATGGTTGCGAATGAAATGTTGAAAAATGGTTTTGTGCCGGGCAAGGGTCTGGGATCATCTCTGCAAGGTATTGTGCATCCAATATGCCTCAATGGGAATTATGGTACATTTGGTTTGGGATTCACGCCCACAGAAGAGGACATGAAAAGGATTAAGAATCAGAAACAGAAGGTATGGTCACTCTCCAAGCCAGTCCCACACATCTCCAAGTCTTTTGTCGAACCAGGAGCCGAAAAACCTCCAACCTCCTTAATCCCAGAACCTGTGGTCAATGTTGACGAAGAGATAATCAAGGGGTTTCGAAGTCTTTTCAAAGAGACATATGGTAGAGGTTGGTGAAGGCTTTAGTAAAGCAGATGTGCAGTTTGTTGGCCCGAACGTGAAGCTTAGCAATTGGGAAGTTACTCCTCTCCCCACCAGGAAGGAGTTTTGGTAGTTTGCTTTATTTCCTTTTCTGTTATCTAGATCGTTCCAGGGTTGTAATCCGGATCTCTCTTTAGTCTTGCTTATTCTGATGTTCAAACCTTTCTATCCTTTATTTTTGATGAAATGCAATTTCCCGTTTTCTATTATTCTTAATAGTGTTTTATTTTGTTTCTTTTGTACAGTTCTTTTTATGCTGGTTGCAGTTACAAGACATGCATGAGGAATTTTCAGCCGAGTTCTAAAAGCCAATCTAGTTCTGAAATAAAAATCCAGAAGTAGAATATGATGATGAAATAGAATATGATGAAGAAGCGGCATTTGAACAAATCAGCAAAGAGCTAAAACAATTTGAAGAAAAACCAAAACCTAATTTGAGTGAGACTGAAGTAATCAATTTAGAGGACCAGGATGATGTTAGGGAAACCAAGATAAGTGTGCATCTAGAACCACAGGTGAAGGAGAAAATAATCAGAACATTGGTTGAGTACAAAGATGTCTTTGCCTGGTCATATGACGAGATGCCGGGTTTGAGCACCAATCTAGTAGTCCATAAATTGCCAACCGATCCAGCATGTCCCCCTGTCAAACAAAAGTTGCGAAAGTTCAAGACTGATATGAGTATAAAGATCAAAGAAGAAATCACAAAGCAGCTTACTGCAAAGGTTATTCGGGTCACTCGATATCCCACTTGGTTAGCCAATGTTGTGCCAGTGCCAAAGAAGGACGGTAAGACCAGGGTCTGTGTTGATTACCGCGACCTCAACAAAGCAAGCCCAAAGGATGATTTTTCATTGCCGAACATTCACATTCTAATCGATAATTATGCCAAGCATGGGATTGGGTCTTTCGTGGACTATTACGCAGGATATCATCAGATTTTGATGGACGAGGAAGATGCAGAAAAGACAGCATTCATCACGCCATGGGGAACGTACTGTTATCGGGTAATGCCATTTGGTTTGAAGAATGCTGGGGCAACTTCCATGAGGGAAATGACCACAATGTTTCATGACATGATACATAAAGAAATCGAGGTTTATGTAGATGATGTGATCATAAAGTCAAAGAAACAGTCTGACCATGTCAAAGATCTGATAAAGTTTTTCCAAAGGCTCCGCAGGTACAATCTCAAGCTCAATCTAGCAAAATGTGCATTTGGTGTCCCATCTGGTAAACTGCTAGGATTCGTGGTCAGTCTACGCGGTATTGAACTAGATCCGTCAAAGATCAAAGCCATTCAAGAATTACCGCCGCCAAGGAACAAAACAGAGGTGATGAGCCTACTTAGGAGGTTAAATCACATCAGCAGGTTTATTGCTCAGCTCACAACAACCTGTGAGCCCATTTTTAAGATACTGAAGAAGAATGTTGCAGCCGAGTGGACTGACGAGTGTCAAGAAGCATTTGATAAGATCAAGAAGTACTTGTCGAATCCACCGGTACTGGTCCCACCAGAGCCGGGAAGACCTTTAATTCCTTATTTGAAAGTCTTGGACAATTCTTTTGGTTGCGTGTTGGGTCAACATAACATCACAGGAAAGAAGGAGCAAGCAATCTATTATCTCAGTAAGAAGTTCACCCCCCTATGAGGTTAAGTATACACTGCTTGAAAGGACGTGTTGCGCCTTAACTTGGGTGGCATAAAAGTTGAAGCATTATCTGTCATCCCACACTACTTACCTCATTTCTCGCATGGATCCTTTAAAGTACATCTTTCAGAAGCCTATGCCCACTGGAAGACTTGCAAAGTGGCAGATTTTACTCACAGAGTTTGATATCATCTACGTGACTCGGATCGCGATGAAAGCCCAAGCCTTGGCCGATCACTTGGCCGAGAATCCGGTGGATGAAGAGTATGAACCATTGAAGAATTATTTTCCAGATGAAGAGGTTATGTGTGTTAACGAGATTGACCACGATGAAAAAGCATGTTGGAAATTTTTCTTTGATAGAGCTACTAATATGAAAGGGGTCGGAGTAGGGGCTGTACTTATCTCTGAAATAGGGCAACACTACCCTGTAACAGCCCAGCTTCGATTTTATTGCACCAATAACATGGCTGAGTACGAAGCATGCATTCTGGGTCCGAGATTAGCTATAGACATGGGAGTCCAGGAAATCCTTGTTCTGGGAGACTTAGATCTTTTGGTCCACCAGATTCAAGGAGAATGGGAAACTCGAGATTTGAAGTTCATACCTTATCGACAGTACTTGCATAATCTTTGTCAACGCTTCACGTCAGTTGAATTTAGACGTATTCCCAGGATTCATAATGAGATTGTTGATGCCTTGGCCACCCTAGCATCAATGTTACATCATCCAGACAAGATTTATGTCGACCCCATACATATCCAAGTTCGTGATCAACATGCCTATTATAATGTGGTGGAAGAGAAAATCGATGGCGAGCCTTGGTTCCACGATATCAAGGAATACATCAGGTCAGGGGTGTATCCAATATATGCTACAAGTGACCAAAAGAGAACCATTCGACGTCTGGCCAGTGGATTTTTCTTGAACGGAGGAATCTTGTACAAGAGCACTCCAGATTTAGGATTGCTGAGGTGTGTAGATGCTAAAGAAGCTTCAATTATCATGGCCGAAGTACACTCTGGAGTTTGTGGTCCACACATGAATGGGTATGTATTGGCAAAGAGGATACTTCGACCAGGTTATTATTGGCTCACCATGGAACGGGATTGTATCAGCTTCGTTCGCAAGTGTCATCAGTGCCAGGTACACGGTGATTGATTCATTCTCCTCCATCCTAGTTACACACAATGTCTGCACCCTGGCCCTTTGTTGCTTGGGGTATGGACGTTATTGGGCCAATCGAGCCGGCAGCATCAAACGGGCATAGATTTATTCTGGTGGCCATTGATTACTTTACCAAATGGGTCGAAGCTGTAACTTTCAAATCCGTAACCAAGAAGGCAGTGGTGGATTTTGTTCATTCAAACATCATTTGTCGGTTCGGAATTCCCAAGGTGATCATTACAGACAATGCCGCTAATCTCAACAGTCATTTAATGAAAGGAGTATGCCAACAGTTCAAGATTATACATCGAAACTCCACTCCGAATAGCCCCAAGGCAAATGGAGCTGTTGAGGCTGCTAACAAGAACATAAAGAAGATACTTCATAAGATGGTACAGAGTTCTCGGCAATGGCATGAAAAGTTGCCTTTTGCATTATTGGGTTATCGCACTACTGTTCGCATTTCGGTGGGTGCAACTCCTTATCTGATGGTATATGGAACTGAGGCAGTTATACCAGCAGAAGTTGAGATTCCATCTCTTCGGATCGTTGCAGAAGCCGAAATTGACGATAACGAGTGGGGTCAAAAACCGGCTTGAGCAGTTGAATCTGATTGATGAGAAAAGATTGGCTGCAGTATGTCATGGTCAATTGCATCATAAGAGAATGGCAAGAGCATACAACAAGAAGGTGCGCCCTCAGAAATTTGAAGTGGGGCAGATGGTATTGAAACGTATTCTCTCTCACCAGGTGGAAGCTAAAGGTAAATTCACCCCAAACTGGCAGGGACCATTCGTCGTGACGAGAGTGTTGCCTAATGGTGCCTTGCATTTAACAGATATGGAAGGCAAATGTGTAGTTATGGCTATCAATTATGATGCAGTTAAGAGGTACTATGTATGAGTTCTTTGCTCATCTTCAATTGTATTTTGTACTTGGCACGTTCGAAGTTGAAATGACGAAGGCATTTTATTCCGCTACTCAAACACTTTCATCCTTTGCTACCCCTTTTTGAGCCTTATTTATTTTTCTTTTCATAGCCCTCTTATGAAATCAGTAGCATAAATAGGGGAAAAGAAGAAGAAGAAGAAAAGAAAGAAGAAGAAAAAAAAAGATAAGAAAAGAAAAGAAGAGAAAAGAAAAAACAGAAAGAAACAAACAAATAAAAGGAAAAAGGAAAAATGTTTGAACTGCGTTTGACCTGATTCCTTTTAAGGATACGTAGGGAGCTTTACGGTTCGGTCTCATCAAAATAAAAATTAAAAATCCCCACAAACCCCAAAGAAACTGGGGCAGAAGTTTCGAATTCGAAAAGATCTGATTCCAAAAGTTGTAATTTTTACCCCTATTTCATCCTGAATTATTTTGAGCCTTCATGCAACCCTTTCTTTCTAACCTTGTCCAAAAGTCTACATTACGGTCCAAAGAAAGACCTTCCGATCAATCTTTGAGGATGCCGGGTCAGGCGAGATAGAGACATGAGTTGCAGCAGGGGCAACACTCCCTTCACGAAACGAGAGAAAATTTAAAATGAGAGAGTCTTATTGGTGAAAACCCTTACGGGCACCTTAAGGCGATGGTGAGATGAGAGAAAATTTAAAATGAGAGAGTCTTATTGGTGAAAACCCTCACGGGCACCATAAGGCGGTGGTGAGTTGAAAGATAAACCAACAAGAGGAATGAGATCAGTGAAAGGTCGGTCTTCGAAGTATGGACTTATGCCACGAGCAGAATATGATTGGTCGGACGGATTAGGTTGATCAATCGGAAATGCATGTCATGATCATTGAAGCTGGCTGCTTCCCCCAGATAAGTCTCTCTTTTCCAAATTTCCTTCACATAGTCATCCGTGTTCAAAGTTTTCCTTCATTCCTTTTTGTCCAAAATCATTACATTTTGTTCTTTGAGTCCATTTTTATGAGTTTCTTTTGAACTAGCCATGACAAACAAGCAGGGAAGGATTTCAAAGCCTACTACCAACTTCCAAATTGCGCAAAGCGGAACTCGGCCAAGCATATCACAACAAACAAGATTTGGAATGAATGGTATGCAGATAATTGAAGTTTAGGCAATAAGGCGACTTTTAAGTTTTGGAAAATACAAGGATACAGCTGCGTTCGGAATGAAAATGCAATGCAACAGGTAAGGATAAGAAATTCGGGTCATTCGGAGATTGTGCGATCCGGTCCCAATCAAAGGTCAAACAACTCTTTGCTCGTTTAAAGCAGCTGATCAGGATGAAGCATGACAGTCAGCAGAAGTAAATCCCAGCAAGAGTTAAAACTTGAATATATTCCCCAGCATAAGCAGACCCTCAGCAATGACGCTGCAAACTAACCACCACATTTTTAAACTAACAAGATTTTATTTATCTGAAACAAGAAACATGAAAATTTGTCAATCCACAAAGCCCTCTTGTGAAGAAGACATGGATTGAGAGGCAAAAGTTTCTATTAAGAAATTCCCAAAGCAGAGAGCATGGCTCAGGTAAATTCATTTTCGGCTTTTTAGGACCCTCCTGTATAATGAGAATTAGCTTTTAAATTTCTCCGGACCCTCCTGGACAATGGAATTTATTTTAAATTTCTCAGGACCCTCCTCGATAATGGGATTTAATTTTAAATTTCTCAGGACCCTCCTGGATAATGAGATTTAATTTTAAATTTTTCAGGACCCTCCTGTATAATGGGAATTAGCTTTTAAATTTCTCAGGACCCTCCTGGATAATGGAATTTAGTTTTTTAAATTTTTCAGGACCCTCCTGGATAATGGGATTTAGTTTTAAATTTTCAGGACCCTCCTGGATAACGGGATTTAGTTTTTAAAATTTTTCAGAACCCTCATGGATAATGGGATTTAATTTTTAAAATTTTCAGGACCCTCCTAGATAATGAGATTTAGTTTTAAATTTTCAGGACCCTCCTGGATAATGGGATTTAGTTTTAAATTTTCAGGACCTTCCTGGATAATGGGAATTAGTTTTTAAACTTTTCAGGATCCTCCTGGATAATGGGAATTAGTTTTTAAATTTCTGAGGACCCTCTTGGATAGTGAGAATTAGTTTTTAAAAATTTTTCTCAAGACCCTCCTGGATAATGAGATTTGATTTGTAAAATTCTCAGGACCCTCCTGAATAATGGGATTTAGCTTTGAAACTCTTAAGAAGTCTTTAGGTGATTTGATTAACCCCCACAGATATGCCCAGGTTCCAACTGGGGCAGAAAAGTTTCTTTTGTTTTGTTTGCTTTATTGTAAAATAAGGCGCCCACCTGGATAACGAGGGAATATATTCAAGTGTTAGCAATCAGGCGCCCACCTAGATAACGAGGGAATACATTCAAGTTTTAGCAATCAGGCGTCCACCTGAATAATGAGGGAATATGTTCAAGTTTCAGCAATCAGGCGCCCACCTGGAAAATGAGGGAATTCATTTCAGAGTCATTTCAAATCCACAAATATAAGAAACATCAGGAACCCGCCTGAAGAACAGGGTCCATCTTTCCAAATTCTATATTGAAAATCGAGCAGAAATTCAAGGAAGATTCAAAACAAGAAGCAAATAGGATTTTGTATTTTTTTTTTGCTTCTGATGTAATCTTTCCTTTATTTTGATGTAATGACAGGGACCGCGAACCGGAACTTCGACGGCACTTCAATCGACGCTCCACCTCGGTACCCCATTGCCTTTCTCACTTACGAACTACACGCGGCCTGATTCCTTCGTAACCAAGGATATGTAGGCAGCTCAAATACCAGGGCTCGGTCACATTCTCTGTCCTTCAATTTTGGTTTCCCCAAGCAGAGGTCGGGTAAAAAATATGTCTTGTTGTTCTTTGTCTGAAAACACTCCGTGTTTTCCGTCAAAGAGAGGCAGCTGTAGACATGTAATTTTTGACCCACACGATAGAGTTACCTCTAATAGTCATAGTATTTTTAATATAATTATTTGAGCTCATTTTTCATAGGAATTCACCTCTTTATTAAATTTAATTCTATTTTAGGTATGAAAATTGAAAATACAAATATATAGTCCCAACTTTATCTTTAACAATATTTTATTTAATTCAATCAAAAGTCTTATTTGGGGGTACCTTAATTTAGATGTTCAGCTGGTCTTGGCCGAAGTATGGCAAATTTATTGAAGCCGAAATTCAGAATAAAAAGCCCAAAATTCAACCCAATAACTAAAGCCCACTCTTTCTCTCTCTCTGCCGCGTGGGATAACGGCTTCTGACAAAATCTTCCTAAATCCTTTCACACACACTCCTCACCCACGACAGAAGACTCCACACTCATTAACAGATTTGGAGAGATTTTCAAGGGGGATTCTGGGAGAGCAAGAAGAGAAAGAGTGAGAGAAAGAAAAGGAGAGAGGGTTCGACCATAGGGAGTCGGGGATATACACAGCAATAATAAAAAAAATCAAAAAAAAAACAGAGGGTAATCAGAAAGAAAGACTTCAAGAAAGGTTCTTAGTTTGCTTTAGGTTAGTTAAGATCCAGAAAACAAACACCAAAAAAGAGGGAGCTCGAATCCATTTTGGCTTTCTTTTTCTCCAAAATTTCAGAAAAACCAGAAAAAACAGAGGCACACATACTTCTGCTTTCTTCGCAATCGAGCAGGTGTTCAAGTCTGATTGTTGTTGCTGGTTCGAGTTCTGATCGCGGTTCGTGGTCTGTTGCTCGCATAGACTTTCAAAACAACAGTAGGAACTCTCTACCAGGTTCATTTCTTAATTTTTCATTTACTCTATTTGTACGATTGAAGCATGATAAAGCTATGAATACTTGTTCTAGATTGTTAACTTCATGAATTGATACACTCAAATTATATTTTTAGCGAGTAAAGTAGAGCAGTTGATGCCACGATGCAATACTCTAACAAAGAAGTTAAAACAGAAACATAAGATTGGTATGCATTTGGTGTTGAATTTGCGACCGCATAACTGATATGCGGTCCGCATTTTGAACCTAATCACCAGAAACACTGGATTAGTCTGCGTTTTGGGGTTGATTTTCAATTGCATAACTGATATGCGGTTCGCATTTTTGCGTTTAGGGTAGACTCTGCGACCGCATAACTGATATGCAGTTTGCATTTTGACCTGACTGTCGCATTTCTGACATTAAATCTTACCCATGAATTCTGTTCTGATTTGCGATCTCTGCGTGAAATTTGCGGCTCGCAGACACACATTGCGGTCGCATACTGGATCGCATTTTGACATTGAACCTTGATCTGGGGTTCTGTTCCGATCTGCGATTCTTGCGCACAATATGCGTCTCGCATATGGGATCTGCGATAGCAAATCCCTATTTGCGGTAATGTTTTGCTCTTTTTCTTGTCTTTTGTGGCTCTTTAGATCGGGTTTGGTTAAATGCATGAAATAAAAGTTAAAAGAATAGGGCCATGAACTGAATTTTTATTTTTTTTTAATTTAGATTTTATTTTTCTTCTTTTATTACATTGCCCGCTAGTAGCATGTTTTGGCTAATCACACTTGGGTAGGCAAAGCTAGAACGTTTTGGTCGTTCCCTAGTTGAATTTATCCGGGGAATGCCCCGAAGGACTTATGTATTTGACATTCTGGGGAATGTTCCGAGGTATTTGTATGTGAAGACCAAAAGTAAGACTTGTAGTATTTCAATTTTAGTTTTATTTTTCTTTTATTAGGTGGGAACGACCTCAAACCTCTTGTGCGTTTGTTTTTCTCTCGTTTGTGTTTGCCTCAATTCGAATATTCTAAAAGCCAACTGAACCGAGTACGCAACCTTGACTTTCACGGGATTCGGGGAATGCCTAACACCTTCTCCCCGAATCAAATGAACCCCCTTACCCAACTCTCTAGTATGAACTTGACTTTAAGTCCAAGTTCTAAAACGGTGACCTGGCACACCAGAATCACTTGTCAGGTGGCGACTCTAAATTTTCATGATTAATCCATCTCTTTGTCACTTTTCAAATTAGAAATCCCTTTTCGAGTTTTATTAAGCCTTTTATCCAAAAAGGTTTAGTAATGTCTCGCCGCCCCGTCAAAAAGAAGGAGTGACATTATATGTAATAAAAAGGTAAATTTAAAAAATTTCCAAAGAAAAAAGAAAAGAATTTAGTAATTTTTAGGTCAGCTTGTTTTATATTGTTGTTATTATTACCCGATTTAGCTCGCGGAGCAGATCAGGTAAGGAGATAAGGCTACGGAGTTTACATTAATGCCCTAGAATATAAAATTGGACTGGGGGTAAACCTGGCTTTTACCCAAATCTTACAGTTCGTCAGTCGATTCCAGTTACTCCATTTCTTCCAGTTGCCTGCCGCTTCCGCCTTGGTTCCCGCCGGCGTTCGTGTTCGTTTTCTCCGGCCACCTCTTCGAGCCAAGGTCTTTTTTTCTAGTCTGTGTAGATATTTGAAGCTTAATTTGTTATTTCGCTGATTTATGTGTCCAGCGGGCTCTGCTCGCTATTGTTGTATGCTTCAATCCCAAAGTAGTTCGTTTAGCTGTATAATTTCTCTATATTTATTCAGCTATGCCTCAATCCCAAAATAGTTCGTTTAGCTATATATTTTCTCTATATCTATTCCGCTCTATCGGGCTCATTTCATGTGCTGTGCTGGTTATATGGGATAAATTTTCAGTTCTGATATCTGATTTATTTTACTGTGGTTTCGCGGAACTTCAGAGATTGGTCTATTACTCGAGACGCCTGAAATCGTGTACTGAGCCAGTGGGTAAAATTCATGGTATTAATTACTTTAGGAACTAATTTAGTAACAATAATAGTTTAACACTAATTTTGGTAGTGTTTCTCAAAATAAGCTACGCTTGGGTCTCAATAACAAGTCCCACTTGTTATAATCTATGCAACATGGACTCAATTATGGGTACATGTTACTGGAATTTATCATGAAATTGGCTAGTTTTACGCCGGATGCCAGTTTTCCTAAGACACCCCTCCTTTATTCGGGCTTGAGACATGCTATAGCAAGCTGTCACACGGTCAGTGAGGATCATATAGCTCCCACTATTTTTAATTTATTTCAAAAAATCTTCATGAAGTACTTGTTTGATATGGATATATCTAGGCAAATGAAGGATCCATGTAACATAGGGTATAATTTCTATTCACAAAGTATTTGATGAATTGGATCCTGCTGTCAGCTTGAAATATTGTTTTTATTGGTGAGAACTGCTAATAGAAATCCTCTTATCGACTGCACTATGAGTTCGAGTATCATGCCTTATTTTTACCACTTTAATGAAAATCTAAGTGGTTCAGAACCTTCATGACACTTTTAGATTCTTTTTTATTTTGTTTTCAGTTTTGTGTTTTTGCCTTCGTATCCTTATGCTTTCTTTCTTTCTCTGCAACATTGGATGTTTTATACAGCTTGCAGTGATTGTGCATTATTGGCTGCATATAGCATTTGAAGATGGTATTATCATATGTAATCCGATATTTTTAGAATTGGAAAATGCCTGACATAACAAGCACAGCAAAAGAAATATCTGAAAATGGGACAGATTCTTCTCAGGATGATATTGGCACTGTTGAGGAAAAGCCTGAGGACATAATCTTATCACGACAAACATCAGTGAACCTCGTCCCTTTCATTGGCCAGAGATTTGTATCACAGGATGCTGCATATGAATTTTACTGTAGCTTTGCAAAGCAAAGTGGCTTCTCAATCAGACGTCATCGTACTCGGGGGAAAGATGGCGTTGGTAGGGGGATTACAAGAAGAGATTTTACGTGCCATCGTGGTGGCTATCCACAACTAAAGCCTTCAGAAGATGGCAAGCTGCAAAGGAATCGAAAATCATCGCGTTGTGGATGTCAGGCGTTCATGAGAATTGTTAAAAGAGCAGATTTTAATGTCCCTGAATGGCGGATCACAGGTTTCAGCAATGTTCATAACCATGAACTCTTAAAGTCAACTGAGGTGCAGCTTGTTCCTGCCTACTGCACCATGTCTCCTGATGACAAGAGTCGCATTTGCATGTTTGCGAAAGCTGGGATGTCAGTTCGGCAAATGCTAAGGTTGATGGAGCTTGAGAAGGGAGTTAAGTTGGGTTGCTTACCCTTCACAGAGGTTGATGTCAGAAACTTGCTGCAATCTTTTAGAAATGTGGACCAAGACAATGACCCTATTGACCTCCTCAAAATGTGCAAGGAGATGAAAGACAAAGACCCTAACTTCAAATACGACTATAAACTAGATTGTAATAACAGGTTGGAGCATATTGCCTGGTCTTATGCTTCATCAATGAGGTTGTATGAGGCTTTTGGTGATTCCATAGTATTTGACACTACTCACCGCTTGGATGCCTATGATATGCTTCTTGGGATATGGATCGGAGTTGATAACCATGGAATGCATTGTTTCTTTGGCTGTGTACTCCTTCGTGATGAAAATTTGCAGTCTTTCTCCTGGGCATTGAAGGTATGAAGCCATGCAATCCCATCTACAAAGTATTGTTTTTTGTTAAACCCACTTAATTTGCCAGTATCCAAAAAGCTTCAAGTGTTTGAAATGCCTATTCATGTGCCTAACAACAGGAGTCCGCGAGAGTGCCAAGAAAATACTGATGAAACTGGTGCAAAAAAGTGGAGTTCACTCTTGCTGTTATTTACTACTAGTTCATATGTTAAAAAAGGAAAAATGAATTATCAGATGTTAAGGAGCTGCTTCAAATAACTGGGCAAACTGGTGGCAAAGGAAATTATTAAACTAATTTTTGCAATTAGTGTGAAAGCATATTATCTCATAAGTTCATCAGATTAGAGTCTAAACTTGAGTTATATTAAGAGAGTGGTTTCGACTGTACCCAAAAACTAAAAATCATAAAAAGATAAGAGAGTATGTTGCAAGCTAGTTGGAAGATCTCTTACTTAACAGTATTAATGACTATTTGTCTGCTTGCACTTTAATATTTGCGTCGCTTTGCCTTACCCTAATGATGATTCTTCACCTTCATTTTGTGATCTTTCTTTGGATTTTCTCTTTTCTGTTTAATGGTTGATAACACATTTCTTTATATCTTTTTACCAATCTTACGCCTTCTTATCCTTACCTGTATATATGTTTGTTACGGGCATCAGGTCAAACCATCTCAGGTCCATTCTGGTATCATAAGAAACTAGCTTAGCAACAACTGCAGATATCTTAAACGCATCTTTCAATCCATAGCTTGCGACTCCCTTGGTTCCATATGCTAATATGAAATCTTTTTTGTTTTACTTCGTTTCTTCCAAATTGGTGATAGACATTCTTGGGCTCCATGAATGGCAAGGCTCCAGGAACCATTTTGACTGATCAGAATTTGTGGCTCAAAGAAGCAATTGCCACTGAAATACCAAGGGCAAAACATGCATTTTGCATTTGGCATATAATTTCGAGGTTTTCAGATTGGTTTTTGACACTTCTTGGATCCCAATATGATAAGTGGAAGGCTGAGTTCCATCGCCTCTACAATTTACATTCTATAGAGGAATATGAAGTGGGATGGAATGAGATGGTCGAAACCTACAAGCTGGATGAAAATAAACACATTGTCAGTCTATATGCTTTACGTTCATACTGGGCGCTGCCTTTTTTGAGATCTTACTTCTTTGCTGGAATGACAAGTACATTTCAGTCAGAGGCAATAAATACTTATATCCAGAGGATTTTGAGCGTGCAATCTGTACTTGATAATTTTGTGGAGCAGGTGTGAGATTCTCACTTACCTTTTGTTACTTAAACAGTTTAATTATTTGCTCATTTGATTCTTCTCCAATTCTTTTACTGACAACTGTACATATGCAGGTTGCTCGGGTTGTAGGTGCTAAAGATCAAGCAGGAGGAAAACATAAGGTACAGAAAAACGTTCAAAATGTTCCCCTGAAAACAGGTTCACCGATAGAGTCGCATGCTGCAACTGTTCTTACACCGTATGCCTTCTCAAAACTACAAGAGGAGCTTGTTTTGGCACCACAATATGCGTCACTGATGGTAGATGAAAGTTACTTCATCGTGAGACACCACTCAGAAATGGATGGTGGTTATAAAGTACTCTGGGTTCCGCATGAAGAGTTCATTAGCTGTAGCTGCCATAATTTTGAGTTTACTGGTATTCTCTGTAGGCATGTGCTACGTGTGCTGTCAACTAACAACTGTTTTCACATTCCGGACCAATATCTGCCCACGCGCTGGCGTGAATGTTCCTCCTCTTTGGCTAAGCCTGCCCTCTTTAGTTTACCAAGTGATAATACAGGAAAAATTCAGTTATTGCAGTCTATGATTTCTACACTGATTACTGAATCAGTTGAGACCGAAGAACGCCTCAATGTTGTTTGTGATGAAGTTTCTTCGGTTTTATCTCGCATTAAGGGGTTCCCGACAGCATCCACTGGGGGTAATGCTATTGCATATGAGAGCCCATCAGACTCGCTGATTCTCACAGAGGTTGAGGATTCTGGCGGTATTGGTCAAAGCTTCGCTTGTAATCCTCACGAGTATATAAGCTTGGCAAAGTTGAAAGAGAGAGGATCAAGAGATGGACTGGATCTTTACCGGAAGAGGGGGCATTTTTCCATATTATGTTGTGGGCAATATGGCCATGATGCAAATGATTGTCCAATGACGGAAGGTGAAGATTTGAATGGAGATAGACTTGGCTTTTTATAGTAAAGGTTGCGAATGGGCTAGCGAGGAAATAGGAAATGCGAACCAACCTCTCTGTTCATAAGCTGACAATTTCCCCCTGTCAATGCAAATCTTTTACACCCTTAAGCTTTTGTTATCCAGGAAATCGACTCTAACATGGCTGGAATACACTTCCTGACCAACAGTCTTCTCTGTAACAAATGGAGGATCTTCTTTCAGTCACCAATGAAGGAATCATTCTTATTTCTGTCCTACCAACCCCAACTCCTAAAAGAAGAAAAAAAGGAGCATTTAAGGTGTACCACTATGATTCTCACGCATGACGCCTCAATGGGGGAGACGGAGAAGCGAGGTTAGATGATATAATATTGGGTTTTATTTGAAATACAACTGCTGCAGGATACACGTGACTCTTTTCTCTCTTTTGGTCTTTTCCCCTTCGTACTCTGACCATGGCATTCTGCGTCTGTTTCCAGAAGTGTTCTATGGCACAAGTGACTAATGTGTGAAAACATAGGTCTAGTTCCACTAGTTTGAGTTCTATTCTAAGCATATCAAGTGTAGGTTTTGATTAAATACTTGTATTTTGTTCAAACAACAGTTACAAGACTACCTATAGGATGTGATACAAAATGGTTAGACTGGTACTTGAGATGCCATAATCTGATGAAAGGAAACATTCTAGTCACTTTGACCTTCATCAGCCAAGGAAACTTTGCTTAGTCTGCTGGGCAATGTCTTAAGATCGTTCATGTTCCTCACCTTTCTGGCTCTTCCTCGGCGGCTGCTTGAACCAAATATGGCTCTATGTGCCAATGCTTTTCCCAACTGCTGATACTCAGCCCTGGAAACCTTGCTGCGATCCTGCTCCCTTGTCTCGCCATCATCACACTGCTCTTGGAAGCTGCTGCTGTTGTAGGTTTCAGAAACTTCACAGATTGCTTTGTCAGTGGCCATTATATTACAACACAAAAGGAGGACTAGGGTGGTGGTGTGAAGGAAATCAAGAAGTGGGTGAACTTTTATATGCGACCCTTCTGGCTTAGTGGGAATAATTGTTAGTAGAAGACTTGGGGACAAAAGACATAAATGGGGATGGTTAAATTGGGTCGTTAATGGTGGCATGAAAAGGTAAAGTTGGAGGAGTTTTGAAGTAAAGTTTCATGTAGCCGAAAGGTTATTCCTTACGCAAATCCTTTTTCACCTATCCATGCATTCATCAATGTCTCTTGCGTAAGAAGGAATAATACATTACACTTGGTAATCCTTTAATTTTGGCAGCCTTCATTAGTTTTACTGTATCTTCATTAATGATTGGCTGTAACTCTCAAACGAGCTACTACTTGTATATCATAGACTGGCACCTAAAATTGGCATTTCTACTAGCTGAAAGTAAAGTTATGCCAACTAATGGCGTGCTTTCAGAGGTTTTTGCGAGTGATCCAAAAGCTATATGAAGCAGATGAAACTCGAGTTATACTTATAATTGCTTCCTCTGATATAGTTATTGGTCCGCAGTTCTTTCACCGACTTGTTATAGAAAACCAAGTGACGCGATGCTTTCTTTGTTTTATATTTGTTTCCTCTGATAAATAAATTTGGACGGTCTATGAGAATTGTGTCGTCTAATTTCCAGAGGCAGATCTGAGAATTGAACTTTATGGTTCTAATTCGTGATTCATCCACAACTCATTTGAGATTCATATCTATAACTCTCTATTTGTCCCTAATTGAAGCGTTATTGTTGTTGCTGCGTGATAATTATATCACATCCAATAGGCGGCTAGGTTTAAGATAAGACAACGCTGAATAATATGAGCAGCTCCTATTTATTAGACTTCCACGTCAGTAGTAAATTTTCCATTCGTATCTTCAACTCTGAGCCAAAACTGATTGATTTCGGATTTCAGGATGTTGGATTAGATTGTATCTTCCAAACAACGACAACAATGACTTTGGAACTTTTCATTTCATGAGTTGTGAGACAAAAAAGCCTTTAGTGGGAGAGCCAGAACAGTCCTTTTCGGCTGCAGGAATCTCATTTTTCTTGATGGAGACGCAAAATAATTCCTTCAACATTTGTTTGTTAATGGATCCGGAGGTTTTGTTCTCTAACTACTTTACCAATCTTGTCACCTCGGATCCGGTGCTTTCTACAAATTCCAACCCCACCATTCTTCTACATCGGACCCCATTCCCAGTATCTCATGCCGAAAATTGCATTTGGGCTAACCAGCCAAAATTGGATCTGAGATTTTACGGTGAAAATAGTACGGCATAAGCAGTTTTCGGACCGGTAATTGAAAAATAGTCAGCGTTTGTAAAATTATTGAAAAATAGTCACTATTTTGCTGCAACACGAAAAGTTCCAGCATAATATACTGGAGATTGGTGCATTTGTGCATGAACTTCCAGCATATTATGCTGGAACTCCAGCATACGGAATGTCCCAGCATAATATACTGGAGGTTGGAGCACTTGTGTATGAACTTCCAGCATATTATGCTGGATCAGTATATTATGCTGGAACTCCAGTATATTATGCTGGAAGTTCACATGTGAAAAATTCGAACTCCAGCATATTATGCTATATTTTTCGGATTTTGAACAGTGTTTTCGTTTAAATTTATCTTTACATGAAAAATGGCTAAATTTCGATTAATTTTGAAACTGTGGCTATTTTTCAATTACCACTTGTAAATCGGCTATTTTTAAAATTCGTATTAACTGTTTATACCAAATTATATTAACTTATCATAATTTATAAATATGTAATAATTAACCATGATTTAGTGAAAGAAGTGTAAAATGCACGTCAAGCATTTACTAATCTGGTTACACTCGTTCACGTAAGTTTTTACCATACGTTCAGTATATCAATATATCCGAGATTCATTTTTGGCAGTAATTTGAGATATAATATAAATATAATTTTAAAAAAATTAGAATCTGCATAGTTCGAGCTAAAAGTAATAAGTACAGGTGCACTCAAGTCAAGTGTTGCAAAATGTTTTCTTGTGAAGCTTTCTGATATGTCTAACCTACATTCAATTGTATTTTGCAGTTGATACATCTTTGGATGTCGGTAAGGCTGTGGCCCACCGCGGGCCTGGGCCTAATGGGCCTGGCGGGCCTGGACCTGAGGCGGTCCTGGGCCTGGCGGTCCCAGGCCTGGTGGGCTCGTGGGTTGGGACCGGCCCACTACGGGCCTAGGCCCGCTACGGCCGGGCCCAACGGGCCTAACGGGGTTTTTTTTTTTAAATCACCGAAAATTTCTTTTAATTAGCCTTTTATATATATA
>MCJB01003592.1:0-15611 GCA_002018475.1 Nicotiana obtusifolia | reverse complement strand
TATATGTATTAGACATATATATATATATATATTGCTTTATATGTTGTATATATTGTATATATTATATATATATATATAATATGTATATATAAATATATTGCCTGCCTATATAAGTCTTATATATATTGTATATATATATATTGTATATATTGTATATATATACATATATATATATTGCTTTATATGTTGTATATATTGTATATATGTATATATATATAGTTTATAGTTTATATATATAGTTTATTGTTTATATATGTATATATTGCAATTAGACATATATAAATATATTGCCTATATAAGTCTTATATATATTGTATATATATATGTTGTATATATGATCTATATGTATTATATATGTATATGTATATATGATCTATATGTATTATATATATATAAGTCTAATATAAGCCTTGTATATATTGTATATATTGTATATATTGTATATGTTTACAATTATATTATGTATATACATATATATATAAATTGCAATTAGACATATATAAATATATTGCCTATATAAGTCTTGTATATATTGGACATTCTTTAAATTTTTTTTTTTTAAATTTTTACTGTTGGGCCCGCCTAGGCCCGTTGGGCCTGGCCCAGCCCCACCTTGCGGTCCCGGGCCAAACGGTCCCGGGCCTGGCGGGCTTTATGGTCTGCCCCGGCCCGTCACGGGTCTAAGCCCACAAAAGGCCCAGGACCACTAGGACCGGCCCACTAGGCCCGTTAGGCCCCGCGGTCCTGGACCGGTCCCGGTTCAGGCCCACCGTGGGCCACAGCCTTAGATGTCGGTGCTTTAGTGTTATGTCTTAAAGGCATTTTTGAAACATATGTGCAACCTGAATGGAAGAGTGAATTTGTTAATTTATACTAAGCATAATGAATAAATTAAATAGTTGAGGATATTGTGAACAAGAAAAAATTGCACATAAACAAAGGATACAAATGTGGGAAGGAATTTGGAGAACTGCTTCAAATAAATGGTGTCATATAATAATCACTTAACTATCGTATCGTAACAATGAAAAAAAGCCACCAAGTGAGGACGAGATCAGAGTCGTCAGTCAGTTTCTGATTCTACGCAAAGCCGAAATTGAAGTCTAAAAACAATTTTTCTTTGAACACGATATTTCAAATATTGTTTAAATACTTTTAATTAAAAAAATCATGATTTTTATATTTATAAAAAATGTTTATTTACTGCCTCTATTTTATTTTATGTGACACTTTTTTCTTATTAATTCATTTAGAAAACAATGACACATTTTTGTTTTAGAAGATAATTTAACATTAACTTTTCCCTTAATGAAATGTATGCACTTATAATTAAGGCTGTGACCCACGGTGGGCCTGAACGGGACCGGCCCAGGACCGCGGGACTGGCGGGCCTAACGGGCCTAGTGGGCCGGTTCTAGTGGTCCTGGGCCTTTTGTGGGCTTAGGCCCGTGACGGGCCGGGACAGACCATAAAGCCCGTCAGGCCCGGGACCGCAATGTGGGCCTGGGGCGGGCCCAACAGTAAAAATTAATTTTTTTTTTTTAAAAGAATGTCCAATATATACAAGACTTATATAGGCAATATATTTATATATGTCTAATTGCAATATATATATATATATATATATATACATAATATAATTGTAAACATATACAATATATACAAGGCTTATATTAGACTTATATATATATATAATACATATAGATCATATATACATATTTTATATATATATATATACATATATATATATATAGTCTACATGTATTATATATATATATAAACAATAAACTATATATATACATTATATACAACACTTATATAAAGCAATATATATATAAGGTAATATNCCGCGGTCCTGGACCGGTCCCGGTTCAGGCCCGCCGTGGGCCACAGCCTTAACTATAGCTGATTATTATATATTCTTACCTCAATTTTATCACTAATTATGTAAACTAATTTAATTTGGTGTACATATGCAAAAAATGAATAAATCTGTCATATGACATAATGGTTCTTGAAGTACATGTACGTTGCGGACATTATTTGAAATCACAATTGTGTGTTTCTGGACATATTTATTTATATTATATTAAAAGTATGAACTTCCTTAACTCAAAGTTAAATTATCTAAATACTTTTATAGATATTTTAATTATCATATCTAGTTAAAAGAAAAAAAATGTCGTGCAGAACACCCCAAAATGAATGGATGTGTCCTTTGATATCTATTAATTGGTTTGATATTAATCTTTCGCTTAAAAGTTGCTTGGTTGTAAATTAAGCCATTCCCTGTAAAGAAATATTTATGTCGACCTCAAACGTAAAAAGAATTTGAAGAGAAAAAAAAAATTGCACATTACTTGTCTGTCTTGTATTGTAAATTTGCTTTTCATGTTCTCAAATTCCTACCTGGTGGTATATCTTAACTATTTAATTAACTTGGTACTATATATTTGTAGTACATTTTCTATGAAATTTTTTAAAAATTAAAATTTCCTTTGACAATATTATTTTTTGGTATCTTCGTTTACTTTTACTTCATAACAATTTTTTGGTTCTGGGAGTTTTATTTGTTCGCACTATTTTAGTTATTTTTAATAATTTCTTCATTTTAGTTTATGTGAAGGTGTTTAACTGAGCAATGATTTTAATAAAATAAAATACTTTTGAGACTTACGGTCTAATATAAGCTATAGGAATTTTGTGGCTTGTAAATTAATCATCTCACTAAGGGTAATAGAAAGTTTAAAGTTAAATCGTTACGAAATATAAAAGGATTTATTTCTTAAGATTGACTAAAAAAGAGTATCACATAACTTCGGACAAAAAGAATACTTTTTGATTATTTTTCTGTTGTGAACCTCTGAAATATTAGATTTCTTTTAACAACAGTTTTCTTGTTGAAACTTGACTTCATAATTATTTAATTTGTATTACTTAATAATTTTTTTGTCTTCGTTGTACTCTTATTTTCTTATTTGCACGAGTTTTCATGCCTTTTACGGTTGATATAATTTATATTTCTACCTTTTATAGTTACTAATAGATTCTATAGATCAGTAAATAATATTTTTTTGGATTAGCCTTAATTTTGTTACTTGATGTGTTTTCAAGCCTTTATTTAATGTATTTATCACGAAATGTTGATGTTAGCGTCTTTTTCATACATGTTATCTGTAAAAAAAAGTTCATCATTATTTTTACTCTCGTTGATATCTGTATTTTGAATATTTAAAATGCCAATTGTGATAGTAATACATCAAATCATGAGATAATCTACTCTTCATGTCATACAACTATATTAAGGTAGATGGTGTTAATTTCAATATGATGTCGTCTTGCAGAGATGCTATCTCTTTGGATTAAAAAGAACTATAATTTGTACTTAATTATCTCAAACTAAACCATTTTACGTAATTGATTAAAAAAAAAAAAACACTCAGCATAACATAACTTTTTATGTTGAATAATGGAAAAGATTGTGAAACAAACATTGATTTGCAGATAAATATGTCTACATGCTTTTATAACTCAAATAAGAATGCTTAAAATATTCATATAATTAAAACTCAAAACATTATACCATAAATTTTTTAATAATAAAATAAGATAAACGTACAATGCACGTCCATAAAAACTAGTTAATAATTAAATTACTTCAATTATCAAATTATTTCGAAGTTCAGTGATTCCTAATTACTCAAAGAAATAATCAAAATATTTTGCACCAACACTAAACGAAACAGAAATGAACCACTATCTCATGTCAAGATTCACACTCAAAATGGATCTCATATATATTGGTCTGTCTACCGATCATTTACTTAGAGCTAGAGGAGCGGTGAATCATCCTAAAGGTGATTTTACTTTAAGTTTCTGATTAAATTTATCTATTTTTTAATTTGGAGTAAATTAATTTTTTTTTCCGCGAATAATTAGATCAAAGCATATCAAATAAAAAACATAACCAACCTACAAATTATGACGTGAATTTTCTTTTTTTAGTCAGACGTGATATTATATGACATGGATAACCACCTAAGTCTTTCACGAGTTTAAGTGTTTTAACAATTATTATAAAGAGCACAAATAATGCTACAATGTGATAAGAATAAGTTTTCATCCTACTAATAAGTTGAAATGACTTCCAAAAGAGCGTGACAAATTTAATTCTATCATTCAATTTTAAAGGTATTCCGTTTTGCTAATAATTTATGCTACTTCCCGGCCATAGCAGTTTAAAAGCAATATTTTGAAATGCGAAGTTGAAATAGGGACTCGACTCACAGAGTTAATCACTTTGATAATCACGGACAACTTAAGTTTTATAAGGCTAATGTCTCAATAAGTAAGACACGTACCACATTCACACTTTATATCTAGCAATATTCACCTTAATACGCTTTAATGATCAATGATTAAAGTTACAAGTGCAAACAGTGTATACAAAAGGACTTTCGTTTTCTCTCTGCGCATATTAACATAACGTGCGCCGTCCATAGCGAAGAGAGCTCGGAATCCATCTCAGAAGGCACTCGTGGCTAAGGAATCAGCCGCTCTTTTAGGGAATCAACAAAAGAAGAAGGATGATCAATCGAAGATGACTGAAAATTCACAATTGAAGACAGGAGCGATGGAAATTAGGGGAACTGCGCAGAGGATAACAGAACTCAATTCCGATGAGCATTTAGCCATAGATGCGAGCAAAAGTTTAATTCAGTCATCAGGGAAGACAAAGGATAAAGTAATTGCGATGAGTTAGCAGGATTGCATGGGGCCTGTACAAAGTGTGCAGAGTATTACGAAACTCTCGTGGGCAGATGAAGTGAAGGAGAAGCTAGATGCAAAGGCTCAAGGATCAATTTGGGATAATCTTGACATCAACACGGTAACTAATGCTAGATTCAAACTTGATTATATTGCACCTGAAATGCATGAGGAAATACCTGTGTGTGAAATTGAGACGGAAGACATTACTACTGAGCTAGATTACTGGAAGAATGCTATAGTATGCTATGTTTGGGTGCACATCCTCCATTCTTTGTTCTGAATGGCTATGTCCAGAGGATGTGGGGTAAATATGGGATTGATAAGGTGTCAATGTTAAAAAATGGTATTGTTCTTGCTAGGTTTGATAATAAGGAGGGAAAAAATGAGGTGATACACGGGGAATCTACCATTTTGACAACAAGCCATTTATAGTCAAAGGGTGGGATTCAGAAATGGGGTTTACTAGAGAGGAATTATACACAGTGCCAATCTGGGTCAAGCTTCCAGGGCTAGATTTCAGATACTGGAGTCATAAAGAGCTTAGCAAAATTGATAGTCTAATTGGTAGGGAACTAATGGTGGATAAGCATACAGAACAGAGAAAGGGTTTGAATTTTGCTAGATTACTCATAGAAGTAAAAATGAATGAAAAGCTACATGATAAAGTCGTCTATAAGAATGAGAAAGGGGTATTCATGGAGCAGAGAGTACAATATGATTGGAAGCCCACACTGTGCAAATGTTGTAAGAAGTATGGACATGATGAACAGTCTTGTACGGCAAAGATGGCTCAACAAACTGTTCCTAAGAAGCAAAATGAAGATGGAACAAAAGAAAAGGAACATCATGTTGTTCCTAATGCAAACACAAGTGATGGTACTGTGGAAAGAGGTATTAAGGTGACTGAAGGTGTACAAATTGGTAGGCCAAACAATGAAAGATGGGTGACTTCCTATGAATAGTATCAGAACTGGAAAGTCCAAGCAACCAGAGAATAGGATGGCTAATCTGAATACCTTCCGACCACTAGAAAAAGCAGGGACAAGTAATAAAGTGTGGCAATCTGTTCCAGGGAAAAAGAGTCCAGCGAAGAAAGGGGGTGATTAGATCACCCCTCCCTTGAGTAATGAATAGCATCATGTGTTGGAATGTTAGGGGTATGAATACCCCTAACAAACAAAAGGAGGTAAAGCTCATTTGTAACAGAGAAAATATTGGTATGGTAGGACTTTTGAAAACAAAAATTAAAGACAATAAGATAGATCAGTTGGCAAGTAGTATGTTTGGAGGGTGGGGATTTATAACAAACCTAGACCTCCACTATAATGGGAGAGTATAGTTGACATGGAGACCTGACTAGTTCCAAGTGAGCCGTGTTAGTAAACTGATCAGGCAATTACCTGCCAAGCGAAACATGTTAGTTCGCAAGCAACATTTCTCATGACTGTTGTGTATGTATTCAACACAAGGGAGGAGAGAAGAAGCTTGTGGACCCATTTAAAAGGTATTAGCCAGAGTGTCAGCATGCGTTGGTTGGTTATGGGAGACTTTAATTCTGTGCCGAAAGTTAGAGTTTGGGGTAATCCCATAAGTACAGGGGAGATAATGGACTTCCATACTTGTGTGGAGGCTTGTGGACTTTTGAACTACCATGTACTAGTAATAGATACACTTGGAGTGATAGGCATGGAAATAACAGAATATTATCCAAGATAGATTGGGTGTTTATAAATGATGAATGGCTTAACTCTATGCCTGACTTTAAGGGCCAACACCTTCCGGAAGGAATCAGTGACCACTGTCCGGTGAAGTTGTCAACTACAACTGCAACAAGAAGAACTAAAGTAGCCTTTAAGTATTGTAATGTCTGGTCTACTCACCCAGAATTCCTTCATATAGTGAGTCAAGGTTGGGAACAGCAGGTAGATGGTCGTAGTATATTCAAGGTGGTAAGGAAATTAAAAATGCTAAAGCAGAAGCTGAAGCACCTGACCATGCAACACTTTAGAAATATTACAGATATTACAGAGAAAGACAGAGTAGAACTTGTTCAAGCTCAGGCAGCACTGCACCTTAATCCTCTTGATGTACAATTGCAACAGGTAGAAAGGAGAAATTTCTAAAATTCAGGCAGTCCTCTTATTTGGCTGAGATGTATATGCAACAAAGAAGTAAGGCAAATTGAATTAAATTGGGAGATTATAACACCAGATATTTCTACACAGTAATAAAGCAGAGGAAATTGCAATAAGGTATTGTGCAGTTATCAGACAAACCAAGGTAGAATACATACCGATCAACAAACCATTGCATCCATATTTGTGGACTATTATCAGGAGTTATTGGGCAGAAAGAGCAACAGTGAGTGAGAGCATTTCACAACTTCATAAAGAATGGACATGTGCTAAACACAGATCAACAATTAAGTCTTCAAAAACTATATACAGCTAAAGAGTTTAAGGATGCTACGTTTAGTATAAAGGTGAATAAAAGTCCTGGTCCTGACAGTTATGGAAGTGGTTTCTTCAAGGATGTTTGGTCCATTGTGGGGGATGAAGTTACAGATGTCATTCCTTAATTCTTGAGAAATGGGAGATTGCTGAAGCAGATTAACTCTACTATTATAGATCTAATTCCTAAAGTAGAGGATCCTCAGTTTGCTAATCAATACAGACCTATTTCGTGCTGTAATGTGATATATAAATGTATATATAAAGTCATTTGTCAGGGCTAAGAAAGGTTATTGGAGTTTTGGTTGCTGAAAACCTAGCAGCATTTGTGGAGGAGAGGTCCTTAATTCACAATGTCTTGATTTGACACGATCTACTAAGGTATTATAATAGGAAAACTACACCTAGATGCTTGATGAAGATTGACCTCAAGAAGGCTTATGATATGGTTAGCTGAGATTTCTTATAAGAGGTTCTGAAAGAGTATGGGCTTCCACAATATTTTGTCCATCTAGTAATGAGCCATGTCACTTCTACTAGCTTCACTGTTCGAGTTAATTGAGAGGGGCACGACTATTTTACAGGTAAGAGAGGGCTTAGACAAGGTGATCCTATATCTCCTCTATTGTTTATGATTGTCATGGAATATTTGACCAGAGTCCTTAGGAGGATGGGTGAATTGCCAGACTTCCAATTCAATCCAATGTGCAAAAGCACTAAGCTCACACATTTAATTTTTGCTGATGATTTGATGCTATTATGCAAAGGCAATCTTACCTCCATCCATAGAATAATGGAGGCCATTACTCATTTCAGTGAAGCATCTGGACTGGAAGCAAATTTGGACAAGTCAAATCTTTTCTTCGCAGGCATTGATGAAGATAACCAACAGAGGATTCTAAGCAGCACAAATTTTTCAATAGGTTCTTTACATATTAGGTACTTAGGCTTTCATTTATCTTCAAAGAAGAGGAGTGGAGTGGAATGCCACAAGCTTGTAGAGAAGATCACAGAAAGAATGAGAAGTAACTTTTCTAAATAGCTGTCTTATGCTGGCAGATTACAGATAATTAATGTTGTTCTTTTCTCTATATACAAATTTTGGGGGGCTGTGTTCATTCTACCACAAAGTGTGATAAAAGAAATTGATAGAAAGTGCAGGGAATTCCTCTGGGAGAGCTCTGAAGGGCAAAGAAAAGTATCTCTGATAGCCTGGGGCAAAGTGTGTAAGCCTAAGAAGTTTGGAGGTTTGAACATTAAAGGATGTAAACTATGAAATATTGCATCAATTGGCAAGCTGCTATGTCAAATAGTTACTAAAAAGGATATATTGTGGGTTAAAAGGGTACATGGGGGTATAAAGAACCGTAGAGACATTTAGGAACATAAATCACCTCAAGAGTGTAGTTGGTACCGGAAGAAGTTTAATTCATTGAAAAAAATGATGGCACAATGGTATAATAGAGACACATATAAGCTAACTCCAAATGGCACATATTCAGTAACATGTAGCTATAATACAATGCTTGGGGATGTGACAAGGATGAGAGAAGCTGACTTGGTTTGGAGTGATGTAATGTTGTCTAGATAAAGAATCATCTTATGGCTTGCTTATCGGGATAAATTTCTAACAAAGGAAAAGTTACTGAGGCTAAATATACTCACTGATGGGAACATGAATTGCTGCTTATGTGAGCTTGGAGTTCCAGAAACTCAGCTGCACCTTTTTGCTGAATGTGAATGGGTCACTAAAGTAAGGGAAAAACTGGCTACATGAACTGGTATCTCTCTCCCACTGAAGCCTGCTAGAAGCATCCTGCAATGGATCAGAAACAGACAATGGAGGCAATTCAGAAAAGAAGTTGGTTCTACTCTTTATGGGGCCATGATTTACTATACATGGCAAGTTAGAAATTGGAAGATATTCAGGAAACTAAATGTAAATTCTGAGTTTATAGTTTTATAGATTCAAAAATAATTTAGGGAGAGAATTAGCAACTAGAAACTGTCAAGTTTTGATTAATAGGCTCTGTAAGTAGATTACATAAATGGGAAATTGTCTTTCGGAGGTCTTAGTTTCTGAGCACCCTTCCTAGAAGGTGGTTTGTAAAGCTTTTTGGTTGTTATGGTAATATTCACAGTTTATTACCAAAAAAATAATTAAAGTTAGCTCTAATAAAGAGTTTTACTATAATATATAATATTAAGATTATATAATAGGACGATTTTGACTAAGAAAATATAAATGTTGAAGATAATCCCGATCTTTTTATAACATATTGGTCTTTATTGTGAGAGAATATGTAAGCGTCATTTAAATTTTTTTTTAACGTGCAACATTCAAATGTTTTTATTTAATGAGAGAGTATCAAGTCAACTTTCATCTTAAATTGAACGTCATAGTTTGATTTTATATCAGCGACTAAGAAAAAACTTTACACTTCAAGTTGTTCAATAGTAAACCTTTCACCCAAGTAGTGATCACGAGTTTAATTAGCTTTCATCGATTGCATGTTGAGAAAATAAAGTTAAGACCGAAGAGATTCAAATAACGTTATTTGAATATAATATAATTCATGATTTTATTGTCATATATATATATATATATATATATATATATATATATAAATTAACAAGTTTTTCAACTTAAAAAGAAAAAATAATATTTGAAAATTAGTCATCATAACTATTATCAATCCAAGTGTAGCCTGGAAAAGAATTAGAGAATGTATTATTTGAAAGACCTAATATCCAAGAAAAAGTACACAAAGTGTAGCTTTGCTGGCTATTCGGATAGTGAGATGATTTTGGTGGGAAACATGCTCTTATATTCCTTGCCATTTGTAAAACGCATGAACCGAAACGATGTCGCAATTTATATCCACGCAGCAACACTTCAATTGACAACTCACTGCTCCTCCAAAAGTACCAATATACCCTTCACCGTTACATAATTCCAGCTGGCAATCAATGTAATTTCTTGTAAATTCGACTCTTTTCATATCAGTGATGAATATAAACATCAAATTCCCAAAACCCCGTCGATTTTCAAATCAGTCATTTGCTCCCATTCTCTAAATCCCTTTCTTTCACTCAATACTTCCTTAGAAATTCGCAGTTTTCATTTTTGTTCATCAATTTTTTTCATTACTTTCCAATCGTTTCCTCGTGCTTAGATTTTCAATATTTTTTTCACTATTCGATCCGTTTTTCAGCGCTCATTTGAACACTTTTCGTGTTTATGAAATATAGTACTATTTTGAAACCCTTAATCTGCTCATTGTGCCCTGCGCACTACCCTCAGCTATCGAGTTTTGAAACCCTAATATGATTTTGTTTTCTTTGCTCTACCTGTAAGAACGAACTATATGAGTTTCCCCCCTTTATTTGCTTCTTTAATTTGAGCACGTTTCCTCTTTGCATGTGACTTCAGAAATCCTAATTTGTGGTTAGAATCCCAATTTTGTTACCACGTCGGGCTTTTTCAGGGTTCGTGCTTTATCAAGTGGAATATATCTGGAATCATTTGTCACCTTTTTAGTAGATTCGCCAACCCTAGTTTTGAGGTTGGAGTCTAAGTTTTTGACTATGATGTATTGTGTTGGAGTCGAGGGGAGCACTGGAGCAACTGTAAAGTTATCTCAGTGTGACTTATAGATTACGGATCATCAGGCTAGGTTGCCTACATTATGCCCCTGGGGGTGTGGCCCTTCTCTAGACCTAAATGTGGGATGCCTCGTGTGGGGTGCCTTTTAGTCTAATTTTATGAATATTGGTGTTTTCGAGCGTTTGTTGATGTGTGAAATATGATGTATTGCGTGGGACATTATTCTTCTTTGTTTTTGAAGCGTGTGTTACAGAATCCTAAATTGGGGCTTGAATTGGAGGTTGTGTTTTTTGGGGGGTAGTCTTTTGTGTGAAATATAGTACTATATTGGTTAGACTTTTGTTATCTTTGTTTTCGAGAGCTTTTTATTTATTATGCAATAGCTTTAGTGAACCTTTTTTTTAATTTAAATAAGGTTTTTATTAATTAAAACAGAGTATAAAAGTGGAGGGGGACATGAAACTTACCTCCCAAAAGAAAGTACATGTACTTATGGTCATCTTAAAGTGTTGATAATAAGCACCTAGGTAATAGTAAGAGGTTAGACCTATTGTAATGTGACGATTGTCCATTTTGTAATAGACAGTCGTATGTACAAATTTTCCTAGGTCAGCTATACAAAAAAGTACATATGTTCCTATTGTGACCAAATGATTGTTAGATTTGGTCTTCCCTATGTACCTCTGACAGAAATCAGTGCTATCAGAGTTTTGCAAAAAAATAGCAAAAGAGCACGAGTTATCTTCAATTTCGCTTTGTCTCCTGATGCAGGGAAAGCCAAGTTGAAGATATCCATCCATGTGTGTCTTGAGGATGCTTGGTGGAGCTGTTGGTTGTGGTTGTTTGTGACTATTAGTGTTGGGGCTGCTACTATGATGTGTGTGTGTCCTGTTGTGCTTTGGGTCATTCATGTTGGTGTTGGCTTTGGCATTGCTACTGTTTGTGGTGCAGTTGTTGTTCCTGTTGATATTGTTGCTACCTGTATGATGGAGTTGAAGCGAGGTGGCCCAGTGAATGATGTTGAATCTGTTGTTGAGTCTGCTTTGATTATTGTTGTTGGCATTCCTACTTGTAGCATCTGTTGCTGCTTGTTTCCTTGCATGATGTGGTTTATTTGCGTTGCTGCTGTCTTGATTCAAACTGTTGCTATTTCTGCTGATTAATTTGGCTAATATGCACGTGATGCTGCCTGTGATAGTGCTTCTGCTATTGTGGTCATTTGAGGTGTATTTCTGCTGGACTGGAGGTTGACTGAATATGGTGCTGCTGTTTCTTCTACTGCTTCTATTGGTGTTGCTTTTGCTTCTGGTACAGGTATAGTTGGGATGCTTGTGTTTGTGAGAACTCTGAATTGTGGTGTTCCAATGAAGAGTATTGTGGGTATAGGAACATGATGATTGATGCAATTGCATTAGACTGAGCACTCGAGGTGCTAATACCACACAATGCAACTGCGCCAATAATCTGGTCCTATGTGGACAGCTGCTTTTAAGAGGTCTATTGTTTCTGTGTATTTGTTGGAAGTGTTGTTGATGTTGTATGCTTGGTTATGTTGAAGGCTTGAAATGTTTCCTTTTTCCTGTTTTCATGTGATGATTTTCCCTGTTGTTGTCAGTGAGGATCTTGAGGTTCTTGCTGCTGGTTGTGCTGCGACCTATTGGTATTGTTGTTTTTCCTTTTTTGGCCTTGATGTTTTCTTCCTTCCTGGTTTCTGCTGGAAGTTGCACCTCTGCTGTGATTGTATCCCCTTTAGAATTTGCTGCATTTGTGGGAATATGGTCATATCCTGATCAATTCTAACATCATTGTTGGTGGCATGGCTGCTGTTGCTAAAGCAAGATAACTGCTGCTTAGGTTCTAATCTTTGTTTGTCACTGGTGCTGCTGCTTTCAGTGGAGACACTACTATTGTCACTGGTATTGCTGTTCTCACTTAGCTGCTCAGATAGCTGCCTTTTACTGTCTGTGTTTCTGCTATATCCCTGCAAAGCTAGCAGAAAAATTATAGAAACTGCTGCTGGTCCTTCTGTTAGGAAGTATTGCAGATGAACTCATTTTTCTACTGTTATACCAGATTTTCATCCCTCTTTGTTCATCCTTGTGCTCATTGTTGAGGTCCTGCCCTGATATGTATTGGCACAGTGTGCAACTTGTTATTTTCCTACCTTCACTCTTATGTATGGGCATTGTGATTTATCAGCATTCAGGATTCTTCTACCTATTGAGTCAAGTTGGCAGAAGTGGTGACACTCAATTCTTCCAACTTCCAGTGCATAGTTTGCTAGATGATCAGCCAGCTTGTTCCCTTCCCTATATGTGTGAGTTACTATTAGTGTGAGGGATTCTTTTAGTTGGAAAATCTCTTCTACTTGGTCAGCTATGCACCAGGGTAGTTTCCAAATGCCATTTATGATGTTGTTTAGTAGCATGGAATCTGTTTGTAGCCATATATGAGAAAAACCTTGTGCTTTGCAGTAGCTCAGAGCTTCAGTGATGGCTGTTGCTTCTGCTACTGTGTTTGTTCCCTCTGTGCTTTCTGTGCCAAGTGCATATAGTAGCTCCCCTGTTTCATTTCTCACACAATATCCTATTGAACTTCTTCCAGGATTTCCTTTTGATGCTCCATCAGTGTTGACCTTTACCTATCCTTGCATGGGGAATTCCCATATGACTTTATTGAAGTTTAGTCTTTGGGTGTAGTTTTCCAGCAGTGTAGGAGGTCATGCCATTTGTGTGGGGCATTGATTCCTGGCTTTCTGATTTTGACTAGGGCTTGTAGTGCTGTGGAGATTTGGTATATAACCTTATTTCGTCATACTTGAAGAATTTGGTGTTATTTTGTTTCTGTGAGTTTAAAGTGTCAGCTCTTGACCATTCGGTGTTGCATTGTTTTACTATGCGGGTACAGAAATCCCCAAGTTTATCGGAATAAGATAAAGCTTTTGTTTTTGTCCAGGACATACCATATTTAATTAAAGTTGGTCAATTTGTATAATGTGGAAATCTTCTATAGGCTCTTAATATATTCGGTGTTCTTCTCAAGTTTTTCTATAATTCTGTTGAAAGTCCAATAATTTCCATGAGAACATGTGTATTGAGTATCAACTTCACACACAAAAAAGTGTAAATTGTGTCTCAATAGTGTTATGAGTTGCTCATTGATTGTGGTGGATCCTGTGTTGTTTTTATCAGGAAGATGCATCAATCAGTTAAAATATGCTTTCTTGGAAATTAATTTTTTCTGAAAATCATGGATTAAGGTGGCTATCATAGTAATTTCACGTGTTCCTTTCCCTATTTTTAATTTATCTCCAAGTTATTGTATATCCTTAAAGAGTCTCTTCATGTCTTGCATTTTGAATTTCCCATAGCTCGAAGGGCTGTGCTTGGCAATTCATTAATTGACCTCATTTGTTGCATACCAAGAAATTGCATTGGATAATTTGTGCTTGGGTAGAAGAATCATCCTTAACAATGTAGAGGAGTGCATATTTTGTGAAATCTTTTGCACATTGGGGAGCATTATTTACTTGTTCTCTTTTATCTACAAAAAACTAAATACTTTTTTTAATGGGCAATTCCGCAACTTATAACTGATTCAGTACTTATTGACAAAAATGGCGAGACATTGGGTTCTGGTGAGTGATATGTCACACCCCAACTTTTGGGGGCGTGGCCGGCACTCGGCACCCGAAGGCCCGAGCGAACCAACAATAGTATCTGTGACATGTAATGTGACACTAACAAGAACCCAACAACAACTTATATATATATATATAAGCCCAACAAGACTATATAGTCATGCCAACTGTACAGGGGGCCGACAAGGCCATGCAAAACATATATACACTGACAACTGGTCTGCAAGCCTCTAAAAGAGCAACACAATATCAACAAGTCGGGATGGGGCCCGACATACCCAAAACAATACATATACATATGCATTGGTACCTATAGACTCACTACCAGCAACTCCGAAGAAGTGGAGTGCGACACTCAACCGCGGATCTTAGTGTCCTACTGCGGAGGCACGCCGGCCTGTCTATCAGCACCTGTGGGCATGAACACAGCGCACAAAAGGCGTCAGTACGAAATATGTACTGAATATGTAGGGCGGCAAGGACAAGCACAAGTAAGGTAAATAATATGAGAAGAGATTTACAAATAACCTGAAACTCTGTTCAAAGCCACTGAGGGCGACCATATCCACAACATAAATGTAAATGCGTGCTCGTAAAATCATTCCTCACTGTGGAGGTATATATATCATATCATATAACAATAATAATAAATCCCTCTGTGGGGTGAGCTCATCATCACAACATCATCTCTGCCCAACTGATCAGTGGCAATGCACAGCTACGTGCCTACCCGGCCGCCTACAACACGGCTCGGTAAAGAAGAAACATGTCTAGGTGCACATATAAGTGCCTACCCGGCCGACTATAGCGCGGCTCGGTAATGAAAATAAACACACACATATATATATATATATACACAAGTGCAATGCAAGACCGACCTCAGAAGAGATATCATGTTCAAGATATCAATAACCATGATCAATATGGACGTCGGAAAAAGAACGAACAAAAGAATTTTATTTCTCTTTGAGTGATGAACAAGGAAGGATGAGAATACTTAAATCTTTTTCGATATGAGTCATTCATGTGAAAAGGGTAGATTTAATCATATTTATCAATTTGGAGTGGAGCAGTTCGAATTTGATGAAACAATCCAATAACCGTTCATTCAATTCTAATCATGCCGAAAAATATAAAGAAGGAC
>MCJB01003590.1:0-14563 GCA_002018475.1 Nicotiana obtusifolia | reverse complement strand
ATATGACATTGAAGTCTCCTCCAATTAACCATGGGCAGGTGATTGTTTGTGATAAATCTTATATTGAGTCCCAAAGTTCAATTCTTTCTTCTGGTGTGCACTTAGCATAGACTAAAGTGAGGATAAGTTCCTCATTTGTCCCTGTGCGTATCAGCTGCAGAGTGAGTTGCTGAGTTGTGTCAATGAGCACTGTGACATTGTATGCATCTTCCAGGAAGGCCCATATTTTGTTCGACACATTTGCAAAGGCCTGCGTCATGCCAATTCTTCTCCTGTATTGCTCGAGCTTTTTAAATTGTTGTTTTGGTTCCATGATGCCGATGAATTCAAATTGATGCTTGTTGTTGAGTGTGATCAGTCTTTCGAAAGCTTGCATTGTTTTGACTGACCTTATGTTCCAGATGATTGCTTTCATTGTTTTTGGTTGAGGTAGGCAAGTGTTTTTTTGGAAGGTATCATCTTTGAGATAGAATCACTGTTGTCTTTTGATTGCTTTTTTTGATGTTTCCCTTTGCTGCTTGATTTATTTGCTTGGACTGGTGATATGTCCCCTTGTCTTGCTACATTCTTAAAATTCTGTGAGCTGTCTTCATCATCCAAATCCCTTCCTATGGTGTCTGCCGAGCTGCTTTGGATATTAAATGATGCTGGTATGCCTCTGGGCTTGAAGATTGCTTGCAATTGTGCTCTTAAAGAGCCTGTTTTAATGTTTATGTCCTGTCCTGTGATTGATAGCTGCTGGTTGTTGCGAGGTAGTTGTTTATCATGTTCATTTGTGTCTTCCTTCTCTTCCTGTATTCCATCTGGTAGATCCCCATCTTCATATTTTTCTTACTATTAATTGTTCTGCCCATAGTTTCCCTGTGATTTGTTTCAACTGTTTTGCTGATCCTTCTTCTACCTGGTTTCTCTCTTCTGCCTTGTCTTTGTTTAGAGAGTTCTGCTTTTTTGTTGCTGGGATTGGTTGTTGCCTGTTGTTAGATGACTGCAAGTGTTTGCTTTGTTGTTGTAGAGTCTTTGTGTCCTTAGAGTTGTCATGAAATCTTTCCCGGACCCATTGAGAGGTTGATTCCTCTATTCTGTCTCCTGTGTTGCTTGTGCCTTCTGTGACTTCAAGTGGTACATTGCTTTGGTTGACTTTTCTGTTATTGGTTTCTACTGATTCCAATTGTGTGTTTCTGCTGTTTTTATTTTTCCTTGCATCGTTGTCTATGTTGTGAACTTCTCCCACAGCAGTTGTAATTCTTGCATTATCTGGATTACAAAGGTTTCCTGAGGCAGCATTGTTCTTTGAAGTTGAAGCCTTATTGCGTTCAGCTGGTTGTTGCTTCATGTTCAGGTTACTTTCCTCGTTGTTTGATTTCTGCTTCAGCATATTGTGTTCCAAAGTGTGCATTGTTCTGTTTTTCCCTCTGCTGGCCAAAGAGGCTTCATGAAGTGTGTTAACTGCTTCGTGGTTTTCTTTTCTGCTGCCCATCATTGCCATGCTATTGTTCATGTTTTCATAGTTTAGCACATCTAACTCTTGTACAATCTGAGATTGTCCCATAGCAGCTGTTACATTTTCATTGCCTAGATTTTGAGAGTTTCCTGGTGTATCTTTGCTCAGCAACGATGCATCAGTGTATTCAGGTACTTGTTCCATGCTCATTTTTCCATTTTTTGGCCTGTTCTCTGTTTCAGATTGGTGAGTTCTTTTGTGCCCATATTGTGCCTTGCTGTGTTTATTGCTCTGCTGCCTGCTGTGTGAGTTGCAATTGTGTTGGCTGTTTCCTGATTTCCTTCACTGCTACTAGTCACTGCTACTAGTCACCGCTATGTTGCTATTCAGTTTTTCAGAAACAGGTGTGTTCACTTGCTTTGAATTCTGAGCTGCTCCTTCTTCTTTGTCTAAAATTGCTTCTCCTGCTTCTAAAGTTCCCTCCTTGTGATTGTCTGGCAGTTTATCAATGCTTTGAGCAAGTGCGTCAAAATTATTAGTTGCCAGAAACTGCTGAGATTGCCTTTCCATAGTGTGCTTCTGTTTATTTTGTCTGTTATTTTTCACTTCTTTCCATTGAGGGCCGATGTTACCAACAACCTTACCGCTTGATAGGATCATCAGTGGGTCTTTCCCTGCTACTTCTTTCCCCTTTGATTTCCGGTGATCCACATGTTTTTGTTCTTCAGCGTTGTGTGCAATCAATATTTACGGATGAGCCTTCCAACATTCAGAACTTTCATGTCCTTGAATTTTACATGCTTTACAGTATTTTGGGAGGTAATCGTACTGTACTTTGACCCATTCAGTCCTGATTTCCCCTGTTGCTTCATTCTCGATATCTAATCTGACTTGCTTGGGCAAATCAGCCAAAAGGTCCACCAACACTTCTACCCTTGCATAATTGGGCCTCGTTTTATTTATTGTTGCTAGGTCAAGATGCACTGGTTTCCCCACTGCTGAGGCAATAGAGAACAGACATTCTTTCAAAAAATATGTAGGTAGCAAATGTGGGAAAGAAATTCACGCCATTGCCAATGGGGTTTCTTCACCCATTTTGAATTTTGTGTCGTAAATTTGCTGCCGCATCTGATATTCATGTCCGTCCTTAGCCCTCAAGTAGTAGGTGCTCTTGGAGGTTATTTTGATAAAATCCTCCCACAGCGATAGTCTGATGAGAACTAGTTTGTCTCTGAAGAGGCCAACGTTGCACTCGCCTTTGATTCTGCACTGTGTCGGAATGATTCTCCTTAATTCCTGTATCTCCGGCCACCCATAGGAGAATTTACCCAGTACCGCATATTGTAGACCTTCGATGATATTCATGCACGTCACCTCTGTTTTCGTGTATTTAATGATTGGTTGTCCATGCATATAGATTGGTCTTCTGAAGGGGATGGGATCGATTTTTTGGTTAGGGTTTGCAGAGTTTGGAGAATTTAGGGTTGTTGGTTTTAGGATTTTGGTGTAATCTAGTGGTTGGGATGTGATTATAGGTGTGTTTGTGACTGGGTGGGTGTTCGTCAAGGGCTGGCCAGCCGGATTGTGACCGGCCGGCGACGCCATTAGCGTCGGTGAGGACCTTCGAAGAAGACGAAGCTTTTCACTCTCCTCACTCAACGAAGACGAAGACGAAGCTTTTCTCTGTGGTACTTTATTTTTGGGTATTGTTCTGGAGTATTTGGTTTGGGTGGGAGATGGCCAGCTCGCTGGTCTCGCCGGCCGCCGTCGGCACCGGCGAAGGAGCTCTTGTCTCCTCTTCTTTGTTTATTTCGCCGCTCCTTCTCTTTCTATGTCTAGAAAATATGACCCAGCTTTATGTATATTAAGCCCTTTGCTCTTTTCTTGACTTTTTGGACTCTTTTCCGGTTCTTAGGCCCTTATACGTAGACTATCTTACGGCACAATCTACGTATGAAATTATGGGGTGTAACAATTTCGTCTCTTCCATGGCTCTCATACAATCACTGAAGGTAAGGCTTCAATTATTGGTTTCAGTCGATTGACAACATCTGCAGTCCAACATTTGGTCACTGCTTGATGCAATAATATTCCCTGTACATCAATTCCTACATTACCAAGAAAGTATCTCCACACTTTATTTGCAGTATATGATGTGAAGAAGAGGTGATGTGTTGTTTCGACATGTGGCTTTGTGCAGCACCAACATTTAGAAGCCATGTGATATCCTAGCTTTTTGAAGAAGTCATCCAGTGGTAATTTGTTCTCCAGACTTTCCACATGAAGAAGGAAATTTTGAATGGCAATCCTTGCACCCAAATGTTTGTATAAGCATTGGAAGAATGCTGCTTCTTTCTCAGATATTCCCAGGCTGATTTGATAGTGAAGTCCCCTCTGGTTTTAAGCATCCATACAGGTTTATCAAGCATATCTTCCATAGCTGGTGGTTTGATATTTTTCAGTGTGTGTGCAGCAAGTTCATTTGACAGAATCTCCTTGATCTTTTCCTCATTCCAGTGGTCTTCTTCCACCACATCCTGTATGTTTTGAATAGTTTCCTCACATATGAACTCAGGTGGAGTAACAAAGTATAAAGCTCCCAGTCCAGTCCAGTTTTCAAACCAGAATAATAAAGATCCCATTTTAGGGTACCAGAGGATTTGGTGCTCTATGATGCTTCGGCGTTCAATCATTTAAATATGAGATCTACCTCTCCAAGGAACAATTATAGGATTGAATTTTTTGCAGTTCTTTTGGCTCATAAATGAACTCCGTAAACATAGTTTTTGTTATAACTCATATTTGTACGTGTTAGATTACACCGTAAGATAGTCTACCTTGGTTCGAGAAGGGAATTACCTTTGAGACAATAAGAGTTTAGTCCTATTGGTCCTAAACGATGGAAAGGTGTATAAGGGCGGTTAACAGGTATTAGAGGATAAACGAGTTAAGGAAGTTGTAACTCGCGTTTTTGGGAAAATCGAGAGGTGTTTAACATTACCAAAATGTCATGTTTTAAGGTATTTGAATGATATGATATCCGTTTCATAAGTCTTGAAGTCAAACGAGTTATGAAACAAAAGTCGACAAAAGTTGTCGCAACTTAGGTTCACAATTTTACTTAAACGTTAGGTCAAATGTTTCTGCGATTTTCTCCCAATTTACAAAGAGTTACGGGGTGATCTACCTACCAAATTAAAGGTCTATGAGTCTAGTTTCCAATTCTTCAAACCGTTTGTCAATACAATCTCGAAGTATTGAGATAATTGCATTTCCGTAGAACTGCGCAGGCTGGTAGGTGACAAGTAGGTGCATCACCTACTTGCCAAAAGTAAGAGCTAAAAGTTAAAAGCCCCAAGTCGGTTATAAGAGGGCTTTTAATAGCTTTTAAAGCCTGATAATTCACTATCATTTCACAGCTTCAAAACCTAAAAGAACCCCTACAACCCCTCCCCAAATTAACACCACACAAACCCTAATCGATTTTTCCCTCTTTCAAGTTCTAGTTGAAGGTAAACCCTAGAGTTCGAGGAATCAAAGCAAGGGATGAGTTATCTAAAAAGAAAGGTGAGTTTACTGCTCTATTTTATGCATGTTTTCTACTGATTAGGTCTTGGTAAGTCGTTCTATGTGTGTAAGAGCTCACGGGACGGTGATCGGAAGCCGTGAGTTCAANCCTACTGTGTGAGTTGCAATTGTGTTGGCTGATTCCTGATTTCCTTCACTGCTACTAGTCACTGCTATGTTGCTGTTCAGTTTTTCAGAAACAGGTGTGTTCACTTGCTTTGAATTCTGAGCTGCTCCTTCTTCTTTGTCTAAAATTGCTTCTCCTGCTTCTAAAGTTCCCTCCTTGTGATTGTCTGGCAGTTTATCAGTGCTTTGAGTAAGTGCGTCAAACTTATTAGTTGCCAAACACTGCTGAGATTGCCTTTCCATAGTGTGTTTCTGTTTATTTTGTCTGTTATTTTTCACTTCTTTTCATTGCGGGCCGATGTTACCAACAACCTTGCCGCTTGATAGGATCATCAGTGGGTCCTTCCCTGCTACTTCTTTCCCCTTTGATTTCCGGTGATCCACATGTTTTTGTTCTTCAGCATTGTGTGCAATCAATATTTTCGGATGAGCCTTCCAACATTCAGAACTTTCATGTCCTTGAATTTTACATTCCTTGCAGTATTTTGGGAGGTAATCGTACTGTACTTTGACCCATTCAGTCCTGATTTCCCCTGTTGCTTCATTCTCGATATCTAATCTGACTTGCTTGGGCAAATCAGCCAAAAGGTCCACCAGCACTTTTACCCTTGCACAACTGGGCCTCGTTTTATTTATTGTTGCTAGGTCAAGATGCACTGGTTTCCCCACTGCTGAGGCTATGGAGAACAGACATTCTTTCACAAAATATGTAGGTAACAAATGTGGGAAAGAAATCCACACCATTACCATTGGGGTTTCTTCACCCATTTTGAATTTTGTGTCGTAAATTTGCTGCCGCATCTGATATTCATGTCCATCCTTAGCCCTCAAGTAGTAGGTGCTCTTGGAGGTTATTTTGATAAAATCCTCCCACAGCGATAGTCTGATGAGAATTAGTGTGTCTCTGAAGAGGCCAACGTTGCACTCGCCTTTGATTCCGCACTGTGTCAGAATGATTCTCCTTAATTCCTGTATCTCCGGCCACCCATAGGAGAATTTACCCAGTACCGCATATTGTAGACCTTCGATGATATTCATGCGCGTCACCTCTGTTTCCGTGTATTTAATGATTGGTTGTCCATGCATGTAGATTGGTCTTCTGAAGGGGATGGGATCGATTTTTTGGTTAGGGTTTGCAGGGTTTGGAGAATTTAGGGTTGTTGGTTTTAGGATTTTTGTGTAATCTAGTGGTTGGGATGTGATTATAGGTGTGTTTGTGACTGGGTGGGTGTTCGTCAAGGGCTGGCCAGCCGGATTGTCACCGGCCGGTGACGCCATTAGCGTCGGTGAGGACCTTCGAAGAAGACGAAGCTTTTCACTCTCCTGTCGTCTCACTCAACGAAGACGAAGACGAAGCTTTTCTCTGTGGTACTTTATTTTTGGGTATTGTTCTGGAGTATTTGGTTTGGGTGGGAGATGGCCAGCTCGCTGGTCTCGCCGGCCGCCGTCGGCACCGGCGAAGGAGCTCTTGTCTCCTCTTCTTTGTTTATTTCGCAGCTCCTTCTCTTTCTATGTCTAGAAAATATGACCGTTGTCAATGATTAAGGAGGTAAGATTAAACTCTTTTTGAAATCTTAGATCACTTCTAGATATTCAAGAAATGTGATAAACTTAGGCTTATAGTTGTGCTTGTTATTATAAATGGTCGGGTTTCATAATCTATCTCTTATTTTTAATTCTTTATCAAAGGCGATTAGTTCTTCGTTAGCCAATTGTCGTTGTTAGGATTCAACTTCAAGAATAGAGTTTTGAATTCAAGAAACTCTTTCTTGAATTCTATCTATCTCTAATTTTCTTCTTCGTTTTTTGTCTCCCTGTTTTCTTTTAGCTTCCGCACGTTTTTTGATTTTCTTATTTTTTTTTAGCAATTCTTGAATCCTCTATCGTGTTGTTATCAGGCATGATAGCTGAACAAGGCACATTATAGCCTAAAGTTTACTCAGATTATGAATAACCATGGTGCACGGCTATACACTCGTCACCTCGCACGTGTGTCACACCAAACATATATCGAATATCATAGCCAACCGAGAATTACCCTCAAACTAAGCTTAGACAAGATACATACCTCAAAGAGTTAGAATCAATACTCCAAAATTACTGGCATCTCGAATTGGCCTTTGAACGGGTTAAATCTATCCACAAAAACTCAATTCATAAAACAAGGTTATAGGAATAGATTCCAAATAATAAAGCTTCGATCTTTGTTCAATTACACAAAGTCAACCAAAAAGTCAACCTGGGCCCGCTTTTTGAAACCCGACAAAAGTCATAAATCCTGACGACCTATTCAAATACGAGTCCACATATACAAGTTTCATTCAAATCCGACGCCCAATCGTGGTTCAAATCTCACATATTCGTTCTCCAAAACTTCTTACAAAAATCCCAATTTCTTTCGTACTTTACATCAACTAAATGTCAAAATCAAGGATAGAATCACGAATAATAATCAAATCCTAGTTAAGAATACTTACGCAATATAAGTGGGTGAAAATTGCCTAAAGCATCACTCCAATCCGAGCACCCAATCTCAAAATATGAAAAATAAAGTCAAACCCTCCATTATAACATTCTGCCAGAGATCTCGCATCGGCAGGTCCTTGCTTCTGCTTATACGAAGTCGCATTTACGACCCAAGTACCGCATCTATGAGCTTTACTAAAATCCCGACCACTTGCACATGCGGCCAAGCATCCGCTCTTGCGAACAAATCTCGCACCTGTGCAAGGAAATTTGCGCATAAACTTCCACATCTGTAGACTCCCTTACCTAGGTCTAGTTCCGCTTCAACGGACTCCTCCGCGCACCTGCGACCTTGCACATGCGGTCAAAGTTCTACAGGTGCAACACCAGAACCAAACATACCAACCAACATGCAAATGGTATAATATTCATCCGAAACACTCTTGAGCCTCTCCGGGCCCTGGCCAACCATCCCAACAAGACCCAAAACATGACGCGACCCTACTTGAGGTCCTGATCAAACAAAGTAACATTAAAACTATAAATGGCACCTCATTTCAAACTTAATGAATTAATCGAACTTCCAACTCCCAAACCCATGCCGAACCACGTCTAACCAACTCGAAATGACCCCAAAATTTATGCGTAAGTCCTAAATCACTACACAAACCTATCCCAAAGACTCAGAATCCCAAATGGACCTCGATAACCACAAAGTCAACAATAGGTAAAACTTATCAATTTTTCACACCTTCAAATTTTTAACTTTTTTCAAATTAGAGCAAAAACACCTTAGGAACCTTCAAATCTCAATCCGGACAAGTGCCTAAGTCCTAAATCACCATTCGGGCCTACCAGAACCATCAAAACATCATATTCTGAGGTCATTTACATAAAAGTCAAACATTGGTCAACTCTTATAACTTAAGCTTCCAACAACAGAACTAAGTATTCTAAAACCTTCTCGAAAATAAACCACCCATCCCTGCAAGTCACAAAACAACAACAAACCATACGAGAAGTATTAAATATGAGAACAAGGCTCAAATGCACAAAACGATCGGCCGGGTTGCTACGCAATAGATGATACCAACCATCAAAATTAAGTCATATATATTCTTAAGGTATGTAATGGACAAAAATCACGAAGAAATTACTCAGTTCAAATGCTCCAGACCTAAGCCCCGAAATTAAATATATCAAAAGGCACAGATACTCAAGCTCTTCCCATTTCATTATCAACTCAAAAAGAAAAAACAAATGGAAAATTTATTTCTTTTTTCTTTTTCATATTTTTCTTTAGACTTTAGGTACTCAATGTCTTGTCCCAACCTAGGGGAGCGGGACCGGTGCTCAACCGAAGTAACCCAGTCAAGCAAGCCTATTTGGTGTCTACTCTTTTCCCTTATCCATGAGCGATTTAAGAAGAATTAACATAATATAATCAATCAGGAAGATAAGAATTACAACTTTGATTTTCATTAGTTATAGAGTTTTATTTATAGATAACATGTAACGACCCGACCGGTTATTTTGTATTATTGCGCCCCGTTGTCCCTTTTGATGCTTGACACATGTGTAGTTTTGGTTTTATGACTTGCGGGGTTGGACCCTTTGGTTCTTGGCTTAGAAGCCTAAGTTAGACATGTTGACCAAACTTTAACTTTTTATGAAAATGACCCCAAAATGGTATTTTTCAATAGCTTCGTATCATGATTTTGGACTTGGGCGTATTCCCGAAAACGAATTCGGAGGTATGTAGGTTGATTTGCGTTGTCATACCGAAAATTGGCAATTTGAGGATTAGACGTTTAACCATAGGTTGACTTTTGGCTATTGGCTTGAGAATTTTCTTTTGGGACTTAGAACAGGTCAGCTATTCTATTTATAACTTGTTCGCAAAATATGGTATCATTTGGATTTGATTTGACAGGATTCAAACGCTTATTTGCAACTCTAGATGTTCTTGAACTTTACTTTGAAATTCATGCGTTTTAGTGTCCAGTTCGTAGTTCTAGATATTATTTTTGTGTTTTTATTGCGTGAGCAAGTTCTTATGATGTTTTTAGACTTGTGTGGATGATTGGTTTGGAGACCTAAGGGCTCGGATGAGTTTCGGACGTGATTCAGAATGTTTTGGATTGAAAATAAACTTGCTAGTGTGTTGGTGTTATGCCAGCCTCACAATGGCGAACATTGCATGGGAGGATCAGGTATCGCAATTGCGATGTCTTGTTCGCATTTGCGAAGAATGGTCCTGGGTAGGACAGTTCGCATTTGCAAAGTATTTACCGCATTTGCGAGGAGGATAGTCATTGCAATTGCAAAGTCTGGGTCGCAGTTGCGATATTTCCTCAGTGTATCAATGGCCGCACTTGCAAGCCTTCTTCGCAATTGCAAACCCAATGGCAAAAATTCGACACCTGCAACTGACCGAAAGGGCAAGGAGTCAAGATTTTATCTCATTTTCTCACATCTTAGAACCTACACTCGGTAGGAGGCGATTTGGAGAGGGAACATTCATCTACAAACATTGGGTAGTGATTCTAATCAATTTCCAATCATATTTAATGACTTTATCTTAGATTTAACATCAAATTTATGAGGATCAAAGAGGAAAAATTTGAAATATTTTCAAGTTTTTGAAAAATAAAGAATTGAGTTTTGAGAGTCAGTTTGGACTCAAATTTGAAAACAAAATACATATATGGACTCGTGGGATCATGGATAGTCGGAATCTACCCTTGGAGCGGGGTTTTAACTGGGCAAGCACGGGGTTGACTTTTGTTGACTTTTTGGGAATTTCGCAAAGATCAAAGCTTTATCAATTGTAAATGTTTTCTCTTGCATTGTTTGATGATATTAAGTCACTTATAGTTAGATATGAGCCGCATGGAGGCGAATTTTAGGGGAAAAGCAATTTTCGAGGGTTGAGGTGGTCTGGTTGAGGTAAGTGTCTTGCCTAACATTGTGTGGAGGAACTACCCCTTAGGATTTGGGTTGATTGTGCTATTTGTGTATTGTGAAACCCGTGCATGCAAGGTGACGAGTGGGTAGACGGGCTATATGTTGTGGTTGACCGGTTTAGATGATTTAGACTCTTCCCATTCCTTTAATTGAATTGTCCTAACATGTTATATCCCTCATTGTTAACCTACTCTTACATGAGTCAATCTACCCTTACATGATTTATTTGACATTGTGAACACATGTTCTACCTCTTACTTGTTATTTTGCTCTCATATGCTTTAGTTGAAGTTATTGCCTTCCTTATTTTCTTGTTACCTCTTTTATTGTTGAATTACTTTTACTTGAAGTCTTTATTTCGTGGATTATCTTCTTGTTGAGTTATTGGTGTTGAAGTTGTAAACGCCGTTATAACATTAAGGTGAAGTTGTTAATTGTTGAGATATCTTTCTTGTCGAGCAATTAACATTCATTTTGTTATTTTGAGATTCTTTTACTCATTGTGGTTGAGCCATGGGCTATTTGTTGTGGAAAATTGGTATTCTTGACTTTTTAGCAAGTTGTGGCATATGGGCACTTGTGGTGCGAGTTGTGATTATGTTGTGATATTGATATGCATGCGGTGGTGCTAGGGGTTGATACGCATGTGGTGAGATAAGTTAGGCTTGATACGCGTGTTGCTAGTAGGGGAACTACTTGAACCATGCGCTGAAATAAGGTGGGCTAAAACATGTGTAGCTATTTCACAAAAAATGATTTTCAAAACTAAATGTAAGGCTCACGCGGTGATATAAGGAAAGATTGCGATTGAAATTGTGAAATGTGAATATGGCGCAGTACTTAGGTTGTGATTCTTGTTGTGCATCATATGGAAAAGATTTATTGGTTAAACGGTTCTTGTTGCTTTTATTCTTCCTTGTCTTGCCTGTTTTATCCGTATTTGGTTATTTTTTGTTCTCATTATGTGCTTCCTTCTTGATGCCTTTCTGCTTAGAATTTTGTCATTAGGTTATGTTACTAAATTGTTTTGCTATCACTCACTTCTCCGCATTCCATTATTTTCCCTTATTATATTTTGTTTCGTTTATCTTGTCCTAGTAGGTGTCTTCCCCTAGCCCCGTCACTACTCTACCGAGGTTATGCTTGGTACTACTGGGTACCACTGTGGTGTACTCATACTACGCTTCTGCACATCTTTTGTGCAGATCCAGGTACGTCTGCCCATGCTAAACGCTAGTGATTTACTGATTAGCTACTTTGCGGAGACTTCAAGGTACACCTGCCCAACGTTGGCAAGCCTCGGAGTCACCTTCCTTTTTTTTTTCTCATTACTATTGTTGGCAGTCAATTTTGACCCTCCGTATTTAAAAAATAAATTCTGCAAGCTTCCTTGTCATAAAATAATAAAATATAGTATTTTGCACATTACTTAGCTCTTATGCAATTTGTTGGTAATTATTCCTGTTTTTACAAAATATGAGAATTTTTATCATTTTATTGCAGTTAGTTAAATACAACCGTTTTTGTGCATATTTTTTAATTTTAAGCAATTTATTTATAATTGTCCTAGTTTTTAAATATTGGGATATTCTATCAATTTATTGCCTTTTCAAAAAAATATAAAATAATAATTACCACATATTATTGTAGTATTTGGCATTTTAATAAATATCACAAATCGTATTTCTTAATTAAATAATCATCTTTCAATTTGTAGCAAAGTCTATTTTACATGGAAGTCAGTAGAATTTATTTTCTAACACGACAAGACGTTGACATGACATGACATTGACGCGGCAAGACATTGACACGACATGACATCTGACGTGACTCAACAATTGATGTGACATGACACCCTGCGTAGGAGGATACAAATAGTGTCGCACGCGCCGACCGCACTGCGCACTGCGCACCAGACCGTAATGCTCAAGACAAAGTTGTTGCCAACGGGCTTGTTTATACCTTGCAAAAGACAAAGTCCTTCTCATTATAAATATAGAGTAGTTTTACTTCATTTACTTTCAGTGTGCTTCTACAGCTTATTTAGGTCAAGTCCTGTAACTTTGGTTATTGTTTTAAGCATTATTAAGGGGGATCAAGCAATCAAACTTTCTAGCAAGCAAACAATTCTCTGTACTGGTGTCTCTCCCCCTCGACAACGTGTTGCTTTTTTGTAATAGCTTTCATTCATGCAATCAAGCTTTCTTTCATTCTCAATTCTCTTTTTCTCTCTCTCAGTTACTCATGACATTGGTTTTCCCCTACGACACTGAGAATTTAGTCTAGCGTACGGAAGGGACCTCACTTGGCGGAAAACAATCGCACTGACATCGATTGCTTGGGCCCATGTCTCCCTTCCAAGGAATCTCAGGAAGGCACCGCGTAATAGTTGGTATCAGAGCCTAGGCTCGATATCGGATGAGGGAACACATTGCCATTACCACCATTTCTGATCATGGTGAATTATGGGGATCGCATCACGGTCCTTAAAGAGACGGTTGACATACTGCTGCCCATCGTGGATATGGTTCTTGATCTGTGAACCAACCTAGTAACAGGTTGGACATCCTGGACCGTAGAATGCGGTAGGCCGAAGTTGACATAGCAAACATCAGTCGCGACTCTGAGGGAGACCGGCAATCGGCAGCCACAGAGGCAGCCGAAATACATGGAATATTCGAGGACTTCCAACAGGAGCGCGCCGAGGATTTAGCCCATCGGGAACTAAAGAAATATATCTGGATATGGTATATGTTGAGTAGTATTTAAAATAGAGTATTAAAAAATGAAAAAACACCCTTCACTTAGATCACTTAGTTTCCATAATAATCATAGATGGAGTCTTTTAAAATGGAAAAGAAAAATAATAAAATGGATTACCTTGACAGAAAAAAAAATTATTCATTAAGTAAAAAATATAGAAAAGATTCTATTAAACAGTTTAATGAACATAAAAATAATTTTAACCGTTATCTATTAATAAATAAAGAAAATATTAACAGATATACTTGTCAATTCTGAGATAAATATAAAATGAATAAGGAAGAATATGCAGTAAGTGAAAACACATATAGAAGCCAAGAAGGAGTAGAAATAATTATAATACACTCTAATTTAGGTAGAAGATATAAGAAAATAGGAGAACAATTATACTTAATGCCAGAAAGAGAATCAGCTAAGATAGAAGATAGTTTAACAGCTATGGTAAGATTAGCAAAAGAAAATGAGGAAATAGATAGAAATTAATGAAAAAATCCTCGGCACGCTCCTGTTGGAAGTCCTCGAATTTGCCATATGAGTAAGTAGGCTGAGAGTAGTCAAGCCCAGGCTATGCCGTCCTAAGGTGGAAACCGGAAAAGGCAAGGAGGCCGTGTTAAGGGGAGTACACAGTGTTGAGGCGCTGCTAGGGTAGATGATTAAAGCCGAAAAAAGTATGGTAGTGACTAAATGAGATGTTCATTATAACTTTAATATAATATGATAAAACTGGCATAACATATATAGAGATTAGAGGGAATAAATGTTTAGAAATTAATGAAAATGGTGAATACTTATTTGTTAGATAACAATGAACAATATAAGATACTGGTACTATATATACTTAGAAAACTTAACAATGATGTTAAAGAAAAAATATTTGACTTATTAATTATGGAAGAAATAATAGAATCTACCGTACAACAATGGTATGATTTTGACATACTATATGATATAGATTTATATGACTCAGATATCTATTCAGATTAATGATAAATCAAGAATACTTAGAATATTGGATAGAAACTATGAAAAATCTAGATTTATTAGAAAAATTACTTATAGACAATATAATAAATTATATTATAACACAAGACATAGAATATTTAGATCTAATTAACGAAAATGTTAAAGAAATGAAAAAATTTCGTTAATTAGATCTAAATATTCTATGTCTTGTGTTATAATATAATTTATTATATTGTCTATAAGTAATTTTTCTAATAAATCTAGATTTTT
>MCJB01003589.1:22503-33622 GCA_002018475.1 Nicotiana obtusifolia | reverse complement strand
CCAAATCCTCAATTTTCGACAGTCCTATTAGCAGTGATAAAAACATTTAGGTCATCTGTTAATATTTTACTATTATTGTCAGTGATGTTTAACGCATCTTGTTTGAAAGTTTGTTATTTTGATTCTTAGATCTTGTAATTGTGGCAGGACAAGTATATGCTGACAAAAAGAGTTCAGTCGGACGGAGAAAAATAACAATGGATCAAGGCCGTTAACGCGAGGCTTGAAAAAGTAAACCGATGACTAAAGAAACTTTTTAAAGGAAACTAAGAGAGGAGATGAATGATTCTGATAGCTAGTATGTATTAACAGTTACAATTTCCTTTTTCATGTTCATGTACTTCTAATTTTAAGCCTTTTGTCACTTAGCTGCTATACTTAGTTGCTGTGTTATTTATGTACTCGAATTAAGCCCTTTGAGAGCCTAAATTATTTCAGTCCTCAATTGTAGATGCTGTGATACATGGGTTTAATCCCACACGTGGGGTCTGGGGAGGATAGTGTATATGCAGCCTCATCCCTACTCTATAAAGGGATAAAGGTTATTTCCGATAGATCTTCGGCTTAAGAAACAATAAAAATAAAGCAATAACAGCAGTAATACAACAAGGTAATGAAATCGATCGTGACATAACAAGTAATAAAGAACTAAGAATAAAAGAATACAAGAATAGTACTAGTATTACTAGTAAACCTAGGAGAAACTCACAATTACCTATCAACCCACCATCTTAATCCTTGATCTCCACACATTCCTATCACTAGTCATGTCCTTGGTTAGGTGAAGTAATGGCATGTCCTGTCTAATCACCTCTCCCCAATACCTCTTAGGCCTACCCTTGCCCTTCCTCAAGCTCGCCATGGTCAACCTCTCACATTTCCTGATCGGGGCATCTATGTTTCTCCTCTTCACATGCCCAAACCATCGTAGCCTCGATTCCCGCAACTTGTCTTCCACAAATGCCACTCCCACCTTGTCCCTAATAACTTTGTTCCTAATCTTGTTTTTCTTGATATGGCCACACATCCATCTCAACATCCTTATTTCAGCTACTTTTATCTTCTGGACATGAGACTTCTTGACGGACCAACACTTAGCTCCGTACAACGTAAACGCTCTAACCACCACCCTGTAGAATTTGTCCTTACGTCTAGTCGGCACATTTTTATTGCATAAAACCTAGAAGCTAGCCTTCATCTCCTCCACCCCACTCCAATGCAATGAGTAATATCCTTGTCAATCTCCCTGTTGCCTTGGATTATAGACCGAATATACTTGAAACTATCTCTTTTGGAAATGACTTGAGTATCATTCTTCACTTCCACTTCTTCTTCATGCCTCTCATCACTAAACTTACACTCCAAGTATTCAGTTTTTGACCTACTCAACTTGAAACCTTTGGACTCCAGCATTTGTTTCCAAACTTCCAACCTAACATTAACACCTACTAGCGTCTCGTCAATCAGTACTATGTCATCAGCAAATTACATACACGATGGTACCCTCCCTTGTGTGTATCGTGTCAGCACATCCAACGCTAGCGCAAACAAAAATAGGCTACGGGCCAATCCTTGATGCAACCCCATCTCCATAGGGAAATGTTTCGAGTCTCCTCTCTGAGTGCTCACCCGAGTCTTAGCACCTTCGTACATGTCCTTAATCACCCTAATNGGGGAATTATTATCAGATGGGTCTCTATACCGCAGCATAGCCGGGGCATTACAGTATCTTACAATTACTAGACCAGACATCTCTTATGCGGTTCAACAGATTTGCCTTTTCATGCACGCACCAAGAGAGCCACACCTTGCTTTCATGAAACGGGTCTTGAGATACATTCATGGCACTATAGATCTCGGTCTTCGGATTTCAGCATCTCTTGATCATACTTTGGTCGCCTACTCTAACGCCAACTAAGGGGGATGTACGGATACTAGACGTTCTACATCAGGCTATTGCATATTTCTGGGAAACAATCTCATCTCTTGGTCGTCAAAACGACAACCTACCATATCCCGGTCCAGTGCTGAACCCGAATATAGGGGGGTAGCAAATGCCGCAGCTGAAGCTACATGGATCCGTAATTTGCTTCTTGAGCTTCATGTTCCGGTCCTCAAAGCTACGGTAGTTTATTGTGACAACGTCTCAGCCGTTTATTTGTCAGGCAACCCCGTGCAGCACCAGCGTACCAAACACGTAGAAATGGATATTCACTTTGTTCGGGAGAAAGTTCAGATCGGTCACATTCGAGTTCTTCATGTGCCGTCTTCATCACGTTATGCGGACATCTTTACTAAATGACTCCCGAAATACGTATTTGACTCGTTTCGATCCAGCTTAAACGTTTCAGCCTACCCACGTTCAAGCTGAGGGGGACTATTAGGAGAATATATTTTATATTAGGAAAGTATATTTTATATTAGGAGAATATATTTTATATTAGGAAAGTATCTTTATTATTCCATATCTTCCATTGATTTGATTTAGTTCCTATACTAATCCCTATTGGTCTTTGATTTGTATTCTAGCACTATAAATAGGGATCATGTAAACCATTGAGAATTAATAAAGAAAATCATATTCCTTCGTTCTTCGTTGCAATTCTTATTCAAATAAGGAATATTAGTCCATGAATATTCTATGACCGTGTAAATGTAAAAACATTCATTGTTAAATACACTTCTGATTTCAACGTAGATGTTATAATTTTTCTGTCAATTTATTTTAAGTTTTGGTCATTATAGGTTTCCAATATTTGCTTATTTATGTTTCCCAATTTTCAGATTTGTTCAAGGGGAAAATGATATTGTATATACCCACTCTCAAAATAATAGTCGAAAAATGGGTATATATATATATATTTCTGTATGTTTTATATAAAAAACATATAAATTTTATATACTTTTTTGATTAGCGAATATAAATCTTTTGCCTTGTTTAAGCTAGTTTAGACAAAAAAATAAAAAAGGATCGTTGTGCATTTCCTTTGACCCTGGCGTTTCTTTTCTCTTAGTTTCATTATTGAGCTTGACCAGCGGGACGTAAAAATAAAAAGAATGAATATATAAATCAGGGAAAGGACTTAAGTAGGATATCAATTATATTTACTTTTATAAAAGGGAAAAGTATGAATCGTAACAATACAACTCCTCTTTAAAAAACCAAATTCTTTTATCTCCTTCTATCACATTTTGTTTTTTCTTTCTTTTACATTTGATTTTAAAGGATATATTGCGCTTCAGTCAAGAGCAATTTAAGGACTGAATCTTATAGATTTATACAATAATATTGAAAATGGCAGAAGCTTATCCCCATAGAGAATTTATAGTACTGGGATATTGTGACATAAATCTAGGTAAAAAAATATTGCTTCACCAAATTTTGTGTGTTTAGCAGATAAGTCAACATGAACAAATTTTCAGCTTTGGCTTAGACCCTTCCCCTATAAGCACCTAGGCCTCCTCATTCTAGATACATAGTATTCTTCCGTTAATCCTGCCTTCGCTAGCTTTCAAGCTATTCCTTCACCGATCATTCTATCATCATACTATATTATTATAAGTGTGAAACTCAAAATTAAAAATTGAATTATTAAAATATTCTTCAAAAATTAGTTGGCTCTTTTGTCCTTGAATAAAAACAAATCCTCCATTAATTATAGTCTAAAAAATATTAAATAATTACTTTTAAATTAAAACATGTGAATATAATCTGAGAAAATTGTTCCATCTACCTATAGTTATTATAGGTGTTATTGATAGAGCCTAAATTCATTCGACTAATTCAATACAAGACCAATGCATTTATTAAATGCAAATTAAAAACTGTCCATTCATATACTAGGTTTATCTTTTCATTTCAATTTTAATTTGCCCAAACCACTATACATCCTGATGCAAGAACATTTATTTTTATCAAGAAAAGGTGAAACAAATCAGTCATGTTCGGGGGTAAAAAGTTAGAAGTACTTTAGATTCTAGCGTGATTGCTCGAAAAGTTAAGATTACATTGACACAAGAATAAAATGTGATAAAGGAGAAAATTCAGGTACAGTTTGTATGTATATTATATTTGCTAATTAGAATAAATGTGAAGTACTCTCCTACATTTCCTTTGATCTTTCAAAACTGTAGTACTGTTCTTGTATGAGTAAAATGAACTACAAAAAATGCAAGAAACTGGATAAGATAGGGTCGGGAAGAGAGTTGAGGACTGTGTATTTGTCAATATTAGGTTCTTTTGTATTGTTCATTACATTTACTCTTATATGATCACCCTTCAATCAGAAAAATTTGACAAGTTTCCTATACACTATAGTCACCGCACGATAATTTTTTTTTTTTTTTTGGGGGGGGGGGGGAACGTTTTCATCTACCCTTTTAGCTTATAATTATGATCATTTTACTTTATTAGTTAGTTATTCAAATATTTAGCTATATCTGAAATCAATCCTTCCAAACAGTTCATCTTACATATCTTGTATTAATCTGAAGAAACAAAACAACAACAACAACAACAACAACAACAACAACAACAACATCCCAGTAAAATTCTATAAGTGGGTCCTAAGAAGGGTAGTGTGTACACAGACCTTACCCCTACTCCGAAAAAATAAAAAATCTGAAGAAATAATAGTATTTTAGTTTGGATAAAATACGTAGCATACTTTAAGGGTATTTATTCATATTAATTGCGTATTTTTATGAAGGTGAAATAATCCAAATATTGCTACTATAAACAATACATAAAACCCTGCATAAGTTATGTGATTCTTATTTTTATGGAACTCAAAAATGGCAACCAAACACGATTGGTAATATTTATATCCTCTTTTATGAAACAAAATTACCCATAATAAGAAAACAAGGATTGCTTCAATTTTAACAAGTTTGATTCACCGGTCCTCAAAATTACATGTTTCTCTTTTTATTTTATTTTTTGTGTTTTACAATATTTATCTTTGAGCTTTATACTTTAAGTAGAAACTAGTTAAATATGTCTAGAAAATAGTTATATTATAAGTATGAATATCAAAAGTTAAATATGAAAGACCAAAATGACCTTATAATATTATTGAACTTTTATCCCCGTTCTTCATGTTACAAAGTTATTAACTTCCAACAACAACAACAACAACCAACCAACCTAGTGTAATTTCACAAGTAGGGTATAGGGAGGATAGTGTGTATACAGACTTTATCCTCACCTTGAAAGTATAGAGATTGTTTCCGATACACTCTCGGCTTAAGCTCTTTATAATAAAATGTTTGAGCTAACACTTACAGTTTTATATTTAATCTTCTCCTTCTATTTTTCTTAGCTTAAATATTCAAATTGTTATGATTTCTAGGTACAATCCTTTTCTTATAAATGCAATCATAATTCAAAGCGTTTTACCATTCATGTACAAAACGATATAATTTTTTTAATTTTGTACTAATTACATGAAATAGACGCGCAATGCGCGTGCCCAAGGACTAGTATAGTAATATGTACGGTCTTGCTCATTGTGATGTCAGCTATCTACATAGTGACTCTCCATAACATCTATGATATTCGTTGTATCAGTTGCTATAAACGCATAGAGTGAGAAAGATGCTCTGGTACCAATCGCGGATGAGAGGAACAGATACAAGAAAGCATAGACGAATTTAGGCTGAAATCATACTAGGTAAGAATATTAGTATGTAGTTTCATGCATAAACCCTAAAAATGAACTATTAAAAAGATTGACACGACCAGGTTCTCTCTAATTGTATAATTGTTCCAGTTGTACCTGCTAATGAAAAACCTTCTATAGGGATTTGAAGTTTAATGACAGGGAAATATTATGAGACTTAACTATATAATAATAAGACTGCACTTAAAATTACTACGGACCTAAGTGACAAAGACAAAAGCTAAAATAAACCGATTAGTTGGCATAACTTAACCACCTATAAGTAGGGGTGTATATAGGTCGGGTTGGTTCGAATTTTTAATTATCAAACTAAATCAACGGTGTCGAGTTTAATAATCTATAAACCAAACCAACAAAGTGGGGTTTTTCAATCTTGATTTTTTTCGGGTTTTCGGTTTTTTCGGGTTTTTTCCAGGTAAAATATTCATAGCAAAATATGTAACTTGTGCTCCAAATATTTCTTTAGTCCTAGTAAGATACAACTATATAATGTATTTTTCAAAAAAATTAACACAATAATATGAGATAAGTCATAGCATTATACTAAAAGATTCAATAATAAAATTACATAAAGCAACTATTGCTAATTAATAAGCCATAATGGAAATTATAATAATCTAAAATACTATATAGGTCATGCTAAAATAAATATAGCTAATAAGTACTATTAATTACATAACTAAGCACTAAAGAAAAAGATAAACTAAGTTATGCATTTTCATTATAAACCAATGTAAAACTAAAAAGTAGATATTCAACACTAGTCATTACTAGTGTTTAATTGAATTTCTTTTGTTAGCATCAGTATTGATTTGAACTTTATTTGAGTTACTATATTTATGGGCTATAAAATTTATTTATTGAAGAATGTTATGTTCAAACTTAAAATAATACGTTAAAAGATAAAACAGTGAAAAAGTTTAAGAAATATTTAAAAATTACATCACAATAAATATTTATATAAATAAAATATTTATAAAAATTATATAAATGTACTATCGGATTGGTTTGGTTTTAATTTGACTTTTTTTTTTTTGTTAAACCAAGTCAAATCTGTTGAGTTGTCCCACATCGGTGGGATTTGAGGTCTTTGGTCTCCTTATATGGTCTTGAGCAATACTCATCTCATAAGCTAGCTTTTGGGATTGAGTTAGGCCCAAGATCCATCTATTATGGTATCAGAGCCAGGCCCATCCCAATTATTGTTACCGATGTTGGGCCCCCATTTATGTTGTCCACGCTCCAGAGTGCAAGCCTGGGCGTGAGGGGGTGTGTTGAGTTGTCCCACATTGGTGGGATTTGATGTCTTTGGTCTCCTTATATGGTCTTGAGCAATCCTCATCTCATAAGCTAGCTTTTGGGATTGAGTTAGGCCCAAGGTCCATTTATCAAAATCAATTATTGTCAGATTTGTTTTCCCAATACCAAACTACAATCGAGTGTTTTTTCTAGTTTGACTCGAATTATATGTTTGATGCGGTTTAACAGTTTTCTTTATGCACCCCTAGCTATGAGGGACACTGGCGGATCCAGGATTTTAAGGTCGTGGGTGCTCATTTCCTTTAACATAAATTTGATAGCAATTATATAGTATAAGTGCACAACTATTCTAATGCGACAAAGTAAAAAGTTAATGAGAAAACACCAGTTAATATTATTACTACCAAAACATGATAGCGTCTGTTGTGACTCCATTATACCTGCAAGTTTCAACTAATTCAAGAAACTCAATTAGATGAGTGTGAGGATCTTCATCTGCATCACCAGTAAACTATCACAATGAACTTTGTACAAAGCACGAGAAGCATGGAAAAAAAGTCCAATATCCCTCTACTAAATGTTTTCAGTCTCTAGCTTTAACAAAAATATAATTTTATTACTAGCTGTTATATCTTCTTTCTTTTTTCTTTTCGCTGTAACTGCATTTTCTTTCTTTGTGTGAGAGCCGAAAATCCAAGAAGCGGAGAAGGGCTTGATTTTTTAGTGTGTAATAGAAGCTAAATTTATCCTTAAACTAATGAATGAGATAAAGCCTAAAGGACTAGGAAAAATGACAAAAGAAATCTAAAAGAAAAGATCAAAGCATTTAAAAGAATGAAAGATATAGTATAGAGTCAGCCTCAAGAAGTTAGGAGCTTTGCGAAAAGCTATTTTAATTGGGAATCGAACTCGTGTGGCTTAAAAACACTTCCTATTTTCAGCTTTGAATCAAAGCACCCATGAAGCTTCTTGGTTTGTGGGTGCTTACTAATTTAATATAGCACTTTCCTATATTTTCTTATATAACGGTTTACGGTTCACGTTGGAGTCAATGGGTGCTTTAGCACCCGACATGACGTAAATCCGCCCCTGATGAGGGATAGATACCAGACTACTAGCGGTAAACCCTCGACTTCCGCTCTTGCGAGCACAACCAGCTTCCTTTTCCTTAGCTTCAAATCTTGTTTAAATCATTCTTCCAACATCACCAATTGGGCATGTACTTTGCGGCTGCAAATACCACTGATGTTCAGTTTCTTTTTCTTCGGCGAAAGAAGTCATATTTTATAGTATACTATTAATTAGCCGTTACAAAAGGTACCCTTCTCCTCAGTACCTGATTTGATGGGTCACTAATATAATGATCATGAACAAATGAAGGCGCGAAAGTAAAATGTAGGTGGTGCATAGTAGCAAACTTAAATAAAAATCTATCGTAAAAACCATAAAAAAGATTATTCTAGTTATAGTGTTAGTGAACCTATATAAAAATCATAGCAAGATACGAAATAATTTAAACTAAAGGTTAAACACCTAGATTAAAAAATAAAATATTATATATAATATAAAAAATATTAATATACATATGGACGATTGAAAATATAAAGGGCAAAATAGATATTGTTATAAAAAAAGAGGAGGAGAATATCAATTGTTCAAAGTTGAAGGACGAGTTTAATTTTTAAACGAAGTAAAGGGTATAAATGAATTTCACCCAAATTTTATTACCCCGAAGCTAAGATGTCTTATGTCTAAGGTACTCAATCCTATTCACAGTGCCAATCAGGTTTGAAAGAGTGTGTAACTAAACTAAGCAATCAACATAAACAAGTAAATAATTGCAGAGAAAATGTCAACCGTACGAAGAAACTGTGGATCGTACTTAGAACCGCGGTTCGTGAAATGCAGCTATCTAATCCACAGGAAGCGTTTTGAATTTCGCCTCAGTGTTTGCAACTTTTGAATTCACTCATGATTTGGTAAATAATGATTAGTCATATATAGCGACTCTAAACAAATCCCTAGATGTTGCAAGGTACATACATACATGATCTCTCACGAATGATGCCAAATTCCTTGAGTAAATGAGCATCCTATGTGAGCATTTTTAGCCATAGCTACTGTAATACTTTTCCTGTTTCTTGAACTCTTATATGTCCTTAAAATATTCAAGCTACATGTCATGTGATTAGAAGCCCCGTATTTAGTATGCATTCAACTCTTTCACTTACTGACATAAAGGATGATCTACCTGTCTGTATTGCTCATGAGTGAAAAATGGTGCTGGACCTCCTTGTTTTACTGAATCTTGATGCTCCTGCATATTCATATTTTCGACAGTAGTTGCTACCTGATTAGCTGCATGTGTTGCTTGATTTGTTGTTACTCCTGCTCCCTTCTTGAATTTGAGATCTGCATGGTATCCATGTAACTGGTAGCATTTGTCGCTAGTGCATCCTTCGAAATACAGTCAGGGCTGGTTCAACCCTAAAGCCAGTAAAACAGTGGCTTTAGGCCCGAAATATGAAGGCCCCAAAAATTAAGCATACATATAATATAAATGATTATACATTTATTTTTTGCAATCATATGTTGTCAAGTTTTATCAATCACTACATTCATATTTTCAAAATGTATACTATGCACTACTTTAAAATATGTAATGTAATTAACCTTGAAAATAGTAGGCCATTGAATTGTAGCTATTTTTTATCTTAAATTTTGTCTAATGCATTTGAACTTGAAAATCGTTCTTGTTTGTAACTTCGGTGTTGTAAGATTTTTTCAATCCTTTGAATATTTTTCTAAATATTTTTCAAGCTAAAGCTGACTAGATTATTAAACAATTAAATTAGAAAATATATTATCTTATAGCATGTTTCCTCCTAAAAGTTTGGCCAAGAACCTCAACTTTTTAAAAAGAATGTACTTTTTTGGAGGAAAAGTATTTTTGCCCTTGAGAAGTTTGGCCAAACAAGCTATTAACCTTGAATATCTTTTAAAGCATCATGATCTATAAAATTGATGATTTCATAATTTTTAAAATTAAAAGTGATATGAAAATTATACAAGTAAAAGATGATATACTAATTTGCATATGTGAAGTATTAATTATATTTTTTAAAACGCTCCTATTGCTTGTAGAATAATTTTAATATTTTCCCTAACACTTACCTCAATTGAAAAAAAGTTTGTAAACTAAAATTAATAAGATCTAACTTAAGAACAACAGGAGAATTACACGTAATGACCATATTGTTAAGTGAAAAAAAAAATGATTATCCAAATATAATTAACTTCCTTGCATTTTAGGAAGCTATAAGAATAAATATCAACAAAAAATATAAACATATTACAAAAAATATTTAGGGCCTCTTTTAAGTTTTTGCTTTAGGCCACATATTAGATTGAGCCGCCACTGAATACAATAACTGTAACGACCCGGCTAGTCGTCTTATGAGTTACCACTCCGTTTTCCCCATCTTCCGTCTCATTATACTTCGTTATCCATGTTTTAGGTAATTTAAATTGAGTAATTTGCATTCGGAGTGAAATTGGTAAGAAATGAGACACTAAGTCTCTTTTAAGAAGGTTTAAGTTGAAAAAAAAAGTCAACCGGATGTTGACTTATGAGTTAGAGGACTCGGATGTGAGTTCCGATGGTTCGGTTAGCTTCGGGAGGTGATTTATGACTTAGGAGTGTGATTGGAATTGGTTTTGGAGGTCCCATGTAGAATTAGGCTTGAATTGGTGGAGTTAGTATTTTGGCGATTTCCGGTTGTTAGGCGAGATTTTGATCCGAGGGTCGAAACGGAATTCCGAGAGTTTCTATAGCTTCCTATGGTGATTTCGGACTTAGGCGTATGTCCGGATTTGAAATTGAAAGTCCGTAGGACAATTTATCGCATTTTGGCGAATGTTGGAAAATGGAAGATTTTTGGAAAGTTTGATCGAGGAGTTGACTTTTTGATATCGGGGTCGAAATCCAGTTCTGGAAATCTTCATAGGTCCGTTATGTCATTTATGACTTGTGTGCAAAATTTGAGGTCAATCGGACTCAATTTGATAGGTTTCGGCATCGAATGTAGAAGTTGGAATTTATTAGATTCATTAGGCTTGAATTGGGGTATGATTCATGTTTTTAGCATTGTTGGATGTGATTTAAGGCCTCGACTAAG
>MCJB01003581.1:259803-351538 GCA_002018475.1 Nicotiana obtusifolia | reverse complement strand
TGCTATAGAGCAAAGTTATAAGAACATATGAAATCTAAATCGTGCTTTGTGTTTCTTATCTAACAGGCTACCTACGCTCAGGAGATGGCACAACGAGAGATAGGCATGGATCCGGGGGAAGGTACCAGTCATTCCCCACCAGGTCAGAGGGATGGATTTCCCTTAGAGGCAAATAGTGAGTCTCCAGTACCCCTAGTTTCAGCTTCCCCAGCCCGTGTTGGAGCCCCGATAGATGCAGTACCCGCAGCCTCACCAGTTCCACTAGTACCTATGGCAGCTAGAGACACGGGACTTCCAGCACCTGTTGTCTCTCCATCCGAGACTGGAGAGCGGGGATGAGGGAGGCAGTTCAGTTGCTGACTAGGATGGTTTCTATTCATGAGCGGCAGCTAGAGTCGGGAGCAGATTCCCGGAGAGATCGGACAGAAAGCTCAACGGTACGAGAGTTTCTTCACTTGGCCCCTCCATTATTTACAGGATCCAGTTCCACTGAGGATCCCCAGGACTTTATAGACCAAATGTATAGAGTATTGAGGGTGATGCATGCCTCCGTCACCGAAGCTGTGGAGTTGGCTTCTTTTCGACTACATGATGTAGCTATCCTATGGTATGAGGCATGGGAGAGATCTAGAGGACCTAATGCTCCGCCAGCAGAGTGGGAGGGTTTCTCCGAGGCTTTTCTAGCCCATTATTTGCCACGGGAGGTTCGGGAGGCCCGTCTTGACCAGTTTCTTAACCTGAAGCAGGGGGATATGAGTGTGAGGGATTATAGCTTAAGTTTAATTCTTTGACGAGTTATGCATCAGATATCGTACGTACCATGAGGGCTAGAGTTCATCATTATGTGGATGGTTTAGGGGATCATCTGATTAGAGATTGTAGGGTAGCATCCCTATCGGATGATGTGGATATTTCCCGCATACAGGCTTTCGCTCAGACTACAGAGGACCTTTCCCGTCGGATTCGTGATACTTGTAGGGATAGAGAGCAGAGTAAGAGGGCTCGTACTACAGGGTTTTATAGGGAGCCACGGGGTGATCTTAGGCCCCCACTCCATCGATATCCACCTCGGTCAGCAGGCAGTTTCCCACCACAGATGCAGGGCCAACGGTTTGATCGATATATTCAGTCAGGACATGGGCAGAACTTAGGCCAGCCTGAGGGCCGTCGACAGGAGCGTTCCGCACAAATGAGACAGCCTACTCCTCCATGTACTAAGTGCGGTAAGCTGCACACCGGGTAGTGTAGACAGGGTTCGAGTGCATGTTATCATTGTGGGCAGACAGGACATTTTATTAGTCGGTGCCCAGTGTTAGGGAGAGGTGGACCAGCTCAGCCTTCAGGATCCACAGCAGCCTCTTCGCCCTCAGTCCGTGCTCCCCGACCAGGTCCACAGTCTACTCAGGGCCGTGGTAGGGGGAGAGGTGGAGGAGACACCTCAGGTTCTAGTGATGGCCAGAACCGCTTTTATGCATTCACAGGCCGACAGGATTTTAAGGCATCCCCAGATGTTGTCACGGGTATATTGACAATACATTCTCATGCCATTTATGCATTGATAGATCCTGGTTCTACATTTTCATATATTACTCCATTTATTGCTGGTAAGCTTGACATGAGATCTGAGTTGTTGCCACAGTCAGTTGAGGTGTCTACGCTAGTTGGCGACTCTATTGTAGCTAATCATGTCTATCGAGGTTGTACGGTGTTAATTAATGACTGTCTAACCTCTGTTGATTTAGTTGAATTAGTTATGTTGGACTTGATGTCATTATGGGTATGGATTGGTTGGCAGCTTGTTATGCCAGTATTGATTGTCGTGCAAAGTTGGTCCGATTTCATTTTTCTGGTGAGCCTGTCCTTGAATGGAAAGGTAATGCAGCTACGCCCAAGGGTAAGTTTATTTCCTACCTTAGGGCTCGGAAGTTTATTGCTAAAGGCTGTATATACCATCTGGTTCATGTCAGGGATATAGATAAGGAGCCAGCGACTCTTCAGTCGGTTCCTATTGTGAATGAATTCCCGACGGTATTCCCTGACGAGCTTTCAGGGATTCCCCCCCGAAAGGGAAATCGATTTCGCTATAGATTTGCTTCCTGATACACAGCTTATATCCATTCCTCCCTACAGAATGGCTCCTGCAGAGCTAAGGGAATTGAAGGAACAATTGAAGGACATGCTTAATAAAGGATTTATTAGGCCAAGTACATCACCATGGGGTGCTCCAGTGCTCTTTGTTCGAAAGAAAGATGGCTCCTTGCGGATGTGTATTGACTACAGAAAACTAAATAAAGTCACTATCAAGAATAAGTATCCTCTTCCACGAATTGATGACTTGTTCGACAAGTTACAAGGTGCCAAATGCTTTTCGAAGATCGACTTGTGATCCGGTTATCATCAGCTACGATTCAGGGAAATTGATATCCCAAAAACAACATTTAGGACTAGGTATGGCCATTTTGAATTCCTTGTCATGTCTTTCGGGCTTACAAATGCCCTGGCAGCCTTTATGGATCTTATGAATCGGGTATTCAAACCATTCTTAGATGAATTTGTGATTGTGTTTATTGATGACATCCTGATATATTCACGATCGGAAGCCGAGCATGCGGACCACTTGCGAGCTGCATTGCAGACTCTCCAGAACTACAGGTTATATGCTAAATTCTCTATATGTGAATTTTGGCTAACTTCTGTAGCTTTTCTTGGTCATGTTATTACCGGCGATGGTATCAAGGTTGATGGCCAAAAGATTGAGGCTGTGATGAGTTGGCCAAGGCCCTTGAATCCGACAGAGGTTCGTAGCTTTTTAGGCTTAGCAGGATATTACCGAAGGTTTGTGGAGGGATTTTCCTCTATCTCTGCACCATTGACGAAACTGACACATAAGGGAGCTAAGTTTTAGTGGACTGATGTTACAACCCGTAAAATACGTACATTTAATTATGCCAAAGGGTAGTTTACGTAAAAGGAACCAAGAACCCGGAAAATGGTTTAAAGAATAAAAGTGTCAAAATGCGGTCAAAATGCGGACCGCATAACACACATGTGACCGCAGAACTGACATGTTCCATCGCAGAATGGAATAGAGTTCTGGGTTGAAGCTGTGTCAAAAATGCGTCTAGAATGCGGACCGCAGAACTGAAATGCGGACCGCATAATTGACACCCCCATCGCAGAATGAGGCAGAACACTAGACTAAACCAATGTCCAAAATGCAACCATAATGCGGTCGCATTTTGGAAATGCGAACCGCATTCTGGCCCCTTCTGCGTCAAATAATGCGACAGATTTTTAAGGTGAGATCTGCGACCAAAATGCGGACAGCATACCCTGTCTGCGGCGGGTATGCGATCACATTTCTGACATTTTTCAGGTCCGTGTGCCACTTACACCTAGGCCTATAAAAGGGACCCAAAACCCATCCCTTCTTCATTTTTCTAAGTCTGAACATAGCAGAAAGCCCCAAAAGACTTCTCTCAAAGCCCTCACATCAAAACAACCAAATCCCTCTCTTGCAAACACTAAATTTAAGAAGGGAAGCAAGAAATTAAAGAACCACGAAAAACCCTAACTGAATTTTCCCCTTCTACAAACCCACATCGAAGGCAAAGACCTACAAATTGAGGAATAAAAGAAGAAGGTTGAATAATTCACATGCAAGGTAAGTTACTACTCCCTTTCATGTTGTTTTCCCCTAAACATCCATGATAGGTGGTTGCATGCCTCTAAGAACTTATGATAGTATGACTAGAAGCCATGAAATCAAAATAGGTGGGGTTAAACGAAATGGGTCATGATTATTGAGGATTGAAAATAGGTTGCATGTGCTGTAAATAAATTTAACGAAGTAAGGGGAGAAAGGTGTAAAGAGTCACCACATGAAATTTGGGAATTTGGTTATGATAGCCATCATGCGTAGTGAGTAACCGTTGAGCTGTTCGTTAATTGTATATTAAAGAATTGTGGCAATTTTTGTAGCTTAGAACCGACGCAATAAGTTTCAGGTTGTAAGACTATACCATTCCTTCTTTTGCACGATTCCTATCGGATACAATGCCCGAATGAGCCCCAAAGAATATTCTATTCTTATAAGCTAGTATTGCGTATGTTGTTCTTCCCTTTATGGATTGATTATTCTTGCTTCGTGGTAATAATGTTGATGGAAGTCCTTGAATCCCATAGTCTTATTGTTGAAAAGGGTATTCTTAATTTCATGAGGAAGAAAGGGAAATAAATATAACAAGACAAGAACACAAGACCTAAGTAAGCTTGCAATGTATTACGTGTATATGTATATGTGTGTATAATTGAATTCGTATGACCGCGCCTAATAAAGGCCGGGTATGTTGTGACCGCGCCTAATAAAGGCCGGGTATGTTGTTACCGCGCCTAACAAAGGCCGGGTATGAGCCCACATAGGCATATGATAATGAGCCCACAGAGGCAGATGATGATGAGCCCACAGAGGCGTACGATGATGATGAGCCCATGGAGGCGTACATGATTGTATGTGATTGTATGTGATTGTACGTGGTAAAGTTCATGCAATTGGTTACGGTGACATTAAATGAATATGAAAATGACAAGCCCACAGTGGCGCAGGTAGTGGTTTAAGGTAATGATTACGTAATGCATCCGGTAATGTGAATGTATATGAAACCGGCAAACCTTGTAAGGGTGAAAATACATCTCTGTAATGATGGAAGTGGGTCCTATAATAACAATGTTATGGTTAGCTGCCCTCAGAGGCCATCCCGTCGCTATGAGTTGTCTGTTTCTGTCCTAATGCTTATATTACTGCTTTCATGTTGTATTCCTGTCTTACATACTCAGTACATTTTTCGTATTGACGTCCTTTATTTTGTGGACGCTGCATATCGTGCTGCAGGTCCCAATAGATCGATTGACAGGCTCCCCCACCACAGTAGACTACCAGTCCAGCAGACACTAGCATGATTCATCCTTCGGACTTGCTACATTTTGGTATGCTTATATTATAGACATTTTGGGCATGTCGGGGCCCTATTCCGACATAGGATGTTTTGTGTTTATTCTCATAGAGGCTCATTAGACAGGGTCAGTCGTATGTGGACAAATGTTGGGTATGTATGTTTGTAAACCTTATGTCTAAAACATGATAATACGCTTCCCCGAATTTGTATATGTATATGCATGTGCACGAAGTGTGTCTCCGGTGGCAGTTCAATTTAACAATCTTTTTGTTTGAAATAATAAGTAAAAGAAAGTAAATGAATTAACGGTGACGAAAGGTTCGCCGGTACTCTGCAAGCAAGGTCCGATGCCCGTGTCGCGGGCCCGCTGGGCGGGGCGTGACAAGAAGTGGTATCAGAGCAAGGTCGTGTGCTAGGAATTGTCTATGAGCCGTGTCTAGTAGGATCTTGATTATAGGTGTGTTGCGCGCCACATTTTTATAATCAGGAGGCTACCTGACATTTAGGAATGTTACCTTCTTTCTGAATCTAGATCGTGCTTAGAGCTAAGTCGTAAGTGTTCATCTCTAATGCTTGCCTTGTTTTCCTACAGCGATGCCTTCGGTTAGGAAGCAAACCAATAGTAGACGGCTTGATATAAATGCCGGAGAGGGGACCAGTCAGGTGCCCCACATGATGGAAGGCCAAAGTGAGACGCCTTCTCAAACCGCATCTACTCCTCCTCCCCCAGAGGGCCTTAAAGCCGCCCAGCTTCCCCAGTCCCTTCTTCGAATGCTGCAAACCAGGATTTGAGGACTGTGGTGCAGTTGTTGACCAGCCTGGTAGCTTCTCAGGCTTGGAGGCAGAATACCGGTGCAGCTGAGAGACCGGTCAGTACGAGGGTCCTTGACTTTATAAATCTAGATCCTCCAGTGTTCACCGGGTCTGATCCTAAGGAAGACCCGCAGGATTTCATCGATCAGATACACCGCACACTGCGGGTATGCATGCCAGTGACACAGAGGCAGTAGAACTGGCTTCTTATCGACTGCGGAATTTAGCAGTGTTATGGTACAATGGTTGGGAAAGATCCAGGGGTCCAAATGCTCTTCCACCATGGAATGAATTCTCTGAAGCGTTTCTTCGCCACTACCTGCCAGTTGAGGTATGCAAGGCCAAGGCCGATAAGTTCCTGAACCTTAAGCAAGGGAATATGAACGTATGAGAGTACAGTATGCAGTTTGACTCTCTGGCAAGGTATGCTCCCCACATGGTGGCGGAAATGAGCGACAGAGTTCACTTGTTCGTGAACGGACTGGGACCGCACTTGATAAATGAATGTACTACGGCCTCCTTGATAGAGGGCATGGACATCTCACGTATTCAGGCCTATGTCCAGACTATAGAGGATCGTAAACGCTAACAAAGGGCGGACAGGGAACATGAGAGGACCTAGCATAGGGCAGCAAGAGTGGCAGGGTATTCTGGAGATTCCAGAAGTAGTATGAGGCCCCATTCTTCGAGGAGCTCAGCACCACCAGTGTCTGGTGCCCCTTGACAGTTTTAGAGCTCGCGGGCATCAAGCTCGCCATATCACAGGGCCACCAGTCAGATGAGATCCTCTATGCTCATTGTGAGCAGTGCGGCAGGACCCACCTTGGACCTTGCCGACGGGGTTCGGATAGATGTTACTATTGTGGGCAGCCCGGTCACATGATGCGGGACTGTCCTCACAGGAGGGATGGTGGTGTGGCTCACCAAACTGGGTCTACTTCTGGTTCTTCATTATCTATTCGACCTCCAGTACGAGGTCCACAGCAGTCGGTAGTTCGTGGAAGAGGCAACGGCGCAATGCCAGGCCCAAGCGGTGTTCAAAACCGCATATATGCTCTAGCACGCCGGCAGGACCTCGAGTCATCCCCAGATGTTGTCACAGGTATACTGTCAGTGCTTTCTCATGATGTGTATGCATTGATTGATCCCGGGTCCATGCTATCTTATGTTACTCCCCTGGTGGCTGACAAATTTGATATTGTACCCGAATTATTGAGCAATCCCTTTATGGTATCCACTCCAATAGGAGATTCCGTAATTGGCCGCCTCTCATTTCTGAGATCTACACATTTTTCTTCAAATTTCTGCATCCTTTTTCAGATCTCAGTTTCAAAAATGCGTGAAATCCTTCACATTCAAGGTGGACAATGCGGCAACCAAATCGGTGCCAAGTTCTGGGAAGTTGTTTGTGCCGAACACGGCATTGATTCCACCGGCCGCTACAATGGCAATTCAGATCTCCAGCTTGAGAGAATCAATGTTTATTACAATGAGGCAACCTGTGGAAGGTTTGTTCCTAGGGCTGTTCTTATGGATCTGGAACCTGGTACCATGGACAGTATCAGATCTGGTCCTTATGGTCAGATCTTTAGGCCTGATAACTTTGTTTTTGGACAGTCTGGTGCTGGTAACAATTGGGCTAAAGGACACTACACTAAAGGCGCTGAATTGATTAATGCTGTCCTTGATGTCGTTTGTAAGGAAGCTGAAAACTGTGACTGCCTTCAAGGATTTCAAGTGTGCCATTCGTTGGGTGGAGGAACGGGATCTGGAATGGGAACTTTTCTGATATCAAAGATCAGAGAAGAATATCCCGATAGAATGATGCTTACATTCTCAGTTTTCCCGTCTCCTAAGGTTTCTGACACGGTTGTTGAGCCTTATAATGGTACCCTGTCGGTGCATCAGTTGGTTGAAAATGCTGACGAATGTATGGTCCTTGATAATGAAGCTTTGTATGACATCTGCTTCAGAACCCTCAAGCTTACAACCCCCAGCTTTGGAGATTTGAATCATTTGATATCAGCTACAATGTCTGGTGTCACATGTTGTTTGCGTTTCCCTAGGCAGTTGAACTCTGATCTTAGAAAATTAGCTGTGAATCTGATCCCTTTCCCTAGGCTCCATTTCTTCATGGTTGGTTTTGCACCACTCACTTCACGTGGTTCTCAGCAATACAGGGCCTTGACGGTTCCTGAACTTACCCAGCAGATGTGGGATGCCAAGAACATGATGTGTGCAGCTGACCCGCGCCACGGGCGATACTTGACTGCCTCTGCTATGTTCAGGGGTAAAATGAGCACGAAAGAGGTGGATGAGCAAATGCTCAATGTGCAGAACAAGAACTCTTCCTACTTTGTCGAGTGGATTCCGAACAATGTGAAATCTACTGTTTGTGATATCCCGCCAACTGGGCTTAAGATGGCGTCAACCTTTATAGGGAACTCAACATCTATCCAAGAGATGTTTAGGCGTGTGAGCGAGCAGTTCACTGCTATGTTCAGGAGAAAGGCTTTCTTGCATTGGTACACTGGTGAAGGAATGGACGAGATGGAGTTCACTGAGGCGGAAAGTAACATGAATGATTTGGTTTCGGAGTATCAGCAGTACCAGGATGCTACTGCCGATGAGGAGGGAGATTACTATGAGGAAGATGAAGAGGATCTTAATGAAGCTTAATTTGAATGTATGATGCAAAGCACCACAATTTCCAGTTGATGGTCTTTTGGCATTGACAGTGGCAATGGAAAGTAGTAGGTCTTTGATAGCTATAATATGCTGTCATGTAATTTTCCTCTTAGTTTCAAAGACAATCTGCAGTATTGTAATAGTACTTGTTTCTGTTGGTTGTGTTTAATCGTACCTATCTTGGTTTTATGATGATGAAGTGACTATTGCTCTAGTATATTGCTGGTTTCTGCTGTCTTGTTCTGTTTCCCCTTTACTTGTTTAGCTTTTGGCTGTTGGTAGCAATAGCTTGCTCTCAATGGTTGAGTTGCAATTAAAACAGGTATTTTCATAGTTCTCTAATTCATCTGCATTTATGCCGCGTTGGTAATAGAAAATTCAGGTCTAAATTGGTCGGGGCTTATTGGTTGAGTGAGCGAAGGCAAGCTGTTGAATCAATTAAGTGGAAATGAAATTGCACCGTCTTCAAAATGAAGCGGCATATGTTTCTTCCCATAGATGGTTTATTTGCTTGATCCTGTTACTCAATCCCTAGATGTTATAGAAATTTATGCAGTAACTAAGGATGTTTTATTTTTGTTCAATCAACCTCTTTAGAGTTGCAGTGTCTGATTTTTCAATGAAGAAACAATTGTGGATGTGTTTTACAATGATCAGTTCCTCAAAGGTTTAGTCTTAAACAATATCAGGTGTACCAAGTATACAGAGGATCAACTATCGTGTGTTATGGCAATTAATTTTAGCTGTATTTTTCATGCAAAATTATCAAATTAAGAGTATCATATTAATTTTAAAATTAAGGTCTAGCAGTCCGATGTGATAGGAATCAACAAATACGATCTCAGTCTATCACTATACAGTTATTTTCATCTCCACAAAGCAAACACAATTCCCACTGAATTTTCACCCTAGTAATAGGAGAATTTTATTTGCAATTTTTATTGTTAAACTTATTCCCAAGATCCATAGGGGTCGTTTGGTAGGCCGTATTAAATAAAATAATCCCCGTATAAAAATTTAATCCGTCCAATACCATGTTTGGTTGGTCAATTCAATTTACTCCTACCTAATACATGGATTAGTTATACCTCATATGAGGGATTAACTAATACCAAGGAAAGCAAGGGATTACTAATCCCTGAATTAGCTATACATGGATAAGACTTAAAATTACTAAATCCAGACTTATTCATTGCATAATTAATTTTTAATACAATGAACCAAACACTCGATAAAAAATAATCCCAACACTAAATCCCTGCATTACTTGTGTTCGTACCACTGAATTTTCACCCTAGTAATAGGAGAATTTTATTTGCAATTTTTATTGTTAAACTTATTCCCAAGATCCATATAGTATCTTGGCTTAGATTTAACATTTTGTATACATGAAAAAAGAATCTTATAGTTCAATCTAACTTATGTCAGCATCAATTGAATTATATTAAAATATGAAGTACGAGAAACTTAATTTATTACCACATTAGAAAGAGGCTGAAAATCATTTGCATCCCCTAGTTTGCTTTAATAATTAAATTCATCCTCCAAAGTTGAACAATTATTATTTTGTTCCTCGCATCAAATGTGACTTCTTATAATGCCTATTTTACCCTCTACAATTTTTATCTCTTATTTTTATTCTTCAACATAATTATATTTTATATTATAATTTATGTTATCGACTTACCTGTAGACAAATTAAAAAAAAAAATTCGAAACCAAAAGAAGTGAGAAGTAATACTCAAGCATATAAGTTAATGGCATTTAATAGTTGAACAAAATGAGAAAAATAAAAAATTATAATAAATAATTTACTCGTATCGGTAAATTTATTAATAGCAATCAAAACTCAATCTATTTATAAAATTGAGAATACAAGAGAGTGAAAATTTTATAAATTATACTATGCAGGTAATAAAAAAATAATGTGTGAAAATAGTGATAAATATTATAATAAATTTATAAAAATTATCCATTTACACCTTACATGAACTTTAATTATAATCTAGAAAAAATCGACTAATAACAATCAAAACTCAAAAATTTATATAGACATAGTCAAATAGAGAATAATAAAAATATTGGAACTTAAAATCACACACACAACGACATACATTATATGCATTTTAAAATACATAATATTAAAATAATAATAATAATAATGAAATGGCTTTACATTTTGTAATAAATTCATAATATGATTATTTTATTTATAATGTTAGTGAACTTAAATTAAATTATATAATAAGATATAATATTATTTAAACTATGAATAAATACATGATTTAAAAAATATCTGAAAATATAAAAAGGTATTACATATACGGGGAGTTGAAAATGTAAAGGGTAAAATAGGCATTACATAAGATGAAAGAATGAAAATGATAATTGTTAAAAGTTAGAGGATGAATTTGATTTTTAGCATAAATTTGAGGGATGTAAATGTTTTTCACCCTTAAAAAGACGTAAATAGTCTAACACAAAACTGTTTAACATAAAAGGGATTAAGCGGGACATCTGTTTCACAAAATTTAGCATTCGATAATTTAGATTACACAAGGTGTTCTGAAATACCATAGTAATATTTTTATGCGAATTCAATCTCACTACAAAAAGACAGAAAAAAGAGAGGAAGAAATGACAAGTGATACCTTAAACCTTAAAAAGGATGTGACACAATTAATGGCTAATGTAGCTCATAAATTACGGATTCAATTGAATCCATAATTTTAATATTTGGCTTAAATATATGTATAAAAATTATTAAAATCTCAATAAATATTATATTTTGAACCCATAATTTTTAATGTGCAATGAGTCAGTAGTAAAATATAAAAATTGAAGCCATCACATTAAAATCAACAAATTTAAAAAGACTAATCTGAAAATTTCACCTATATTTATGACTATCCCGTAGGCCCTAACAATAAATTACTCTTTTTGTTATTTTACCGCTCTTTTGTATTTTACCACTTTTCGAATAGTCCCGCGCTTACTGTCATCTCCTCCACGTTCTCCCATTCTTTCCCTCCTTCCTATTCACAACTCTAACAAATATATACACTTTTCCCCCCAAAATTTTCTCACATTTCCTTTCCCCAATCTCTGCTTCTTACAATCTGCAGAAAGCGAAAATGGCGAAGCCAAGCAAATCAAGAAGAGGTGAAAACATAGGCAAAGGCAAAGTTACTCCTGTCCAAATTGCTTTCATCGTCGACCGTTACCTCTCCGATAATCACTTCACCGAAACCCGCTCCACTTTTCGCTCCGAAGCTTCACATCTACTCTCTAAATCTCCCATCCATGAGGTACCCATTTCATACTTTTCTGCATATCACTTTGTGGATTTAAGTTATATACACTTACAAGTTAAATTACTTTTTTTACACTGTCAAGGAATTTTAACCTATGATTGCATGTTTTTACCATTTTCCCCAGATAAATTATTAGGTTTAGTTATTAAGAGATCTACTTTAATTATCTAATAATTGACCTGATCGTGTAAATAATTTTTACCCTGTCAATGCACAAAACTTAAATTCTATTAAATATAGTGTTCGATGTACATTTTGGATTCCATGAATCAATGGATTTTTTTATTTTTATGATTTTTCGAACAGGCGCCTAGGAGTTTATTGAGTTTAGGAGCAATGTTGGATGAGTACATAAGTTTGAAAGAGCAGAAAGTGTTTTTAGAGCAAGAGAAAATGCAGGTTCAGAATTTGCTAAGGGGGATGCAAGGTGTAATGAACACTTATAATGCGAGTGCAAACGTGACACCTCCTCCCTCAATTCCTGCTTCTTCAATGCCCAAATCAGCAGGTTTCAATTCTGTCTTTTTATATCTATTTTTAACTATCCTCCCCAAGCCTTATATATATTTACTTGCTTATCCGTTTGTTATATTTTTCTCAATAGTGTTATGGTGGTTTGCTTAACAGTTGTAAGCTAGTAGCTCCAAGATTTTGCCTACAATGTTTGCATCCAACAAAAATAATTCCTTTTCACATCGTTAGAGTACTAGATAATTTATTGTAGCTTCAAGGTCTCAGTTTATGTAATTTTTCAACATATATACACTTGGGAAACACTTTTCTGGTCCCAAATTTCCAACTGTGGCACCGCCTGAGCAAACATAAAATTATAGCATAAATCCTTGAGACCTTAGGATATGCCACCTTGAGTCTCACATTCCCAATTTTGGTATCACTGGAGCTATATGATATATGGACAGCCTTACATTTATAGATCGTTTAAACCTTAGGATAATATCACACTTTTATCTGTGTATTACTTCAACGACGATGTTACAGGCGCACTTATCAAGATGTTTCCTATTGTCTTTGGTGGTAATACCTTTGTGACTGATGAACTTAAGTTTGATTTTCTTCTTTTAACTCTTTGAGTCAACCAGAGTTTTATTTACACTGATGTGATAGTCAAATTAGTACATTGCAATAATAGGATGACTTATCTGATGTCTTACTAAAGTTGGCTCCTCAACAAAGTTCAGTACATTGCAATTTGAATTAGGAATTCTGTGTCCCAAAGCAGCCCTTAACTACATATGCATCTGATCATATATGTATTATCTATTCCAACAATAAAAAAGGAGGTTTTCGCGCTTGTATTGTTGTTGCAAAGTGGACATATATTCGCAGATAAAGGTACAGGTCCTTGAAAACAAGATTGGGATATAGCACCATTATCAATCAGACAGGACTGATTGAATTCGCATCATTCCTAGGATACGATAACAATCATTGCTTTTTGCCCCTGAAAAATGTGCTATTCCTGTTATGAATGCCAATATTATTCGTTAACTGCAATAATCAGGAAACAATCAATTCCTTGGATCCATAATATTACATGCTTACTGGCACTGACTTCTATTATTGTAAAATATATCAGGTTATTGTTCCGGTTCAGCTCTTATGTCAGCATCAATGCCTCCGAATACTGCTGCAGATGCCATGAAATTTTCTTATCCAAATTCCATCTCAACAACTTTAAAAAGAAAAGGGTCCAAGGATGTTTCATATGTTTCCACAGCTTCCAAGAAACGCACTCGGTCACCCACCAATCAGTACAACAATGTTATGAAGAACTCTGTGGTTCAGTTGTCAGATCCCATTGATGAACCAAACAAATCACCAGTCCAAGGATCTAACATTGACAAGTGTTTGTTCAACCACCCCATTCAGTCCCTTGTAACTATTTCTGCTGGTCCTAAGACACCTCCAATAGAATCTTCATCCCAAATAGATAAATCTATCTCTCCAACAGGAATTTGTTCAACAGCAACTTCCAGTAAAGAAGCTACTCCCTCTCATCTAATGTCGAGTAACCGCGTCATCATCTCTTCAGAGACAATTCAAATGACCCCCACCAAACAAATAGCATACTATTCCATAGAAAGAAACCAATGTGTTTCGACTTCCTCACCAGTTAAAGAAAACCTGAAGAGGCCTGTGAAGAGAGATCAAGTAAAAGGTAGGCTGAATTTTGATGCCACAGACATTCCAAGTAGTTCAGAGATGCCACAAATTCCTGACATGATTTCAACATCTGAGTCTGAGAAGGAAGGAGATATTTTTGACTTGGATTTTCCTAACTTAGATGCTCTGGGTGCCAATTTTAGTTTTTCTGAACTGCTGCGTGATTTTGACATTGATGGACAAGGGATCGATTATTCTTGCCAGGACAAAATGGAGTTTTCGCCAGATTCATTTTCAGGGTAAAAGTTCTTCCTTTCTATCCAAGAAGAAAGGTTTCTTGTTGCATCCTTCATATAATGCCATCTTATGTTAATCTACAGGTCACCATATGGGTCTGGAAATTTCAAAAATGATGCAAACCAAATTACATCACAGATTTCATCGACAGTTACAGAAGTCTTTTCAGAGAAAGATACAAATTTACTAGGTAAAAGAAAAATTCTTGACTATGGAATTTGATGTGAACTTCTTTTCTGTGAAAGTGATGTTAACGGTTTTCAATTTTGTCATTGATGTTTAGGTTCAGATACTGTGAAAACTGTGAAATCTGTAACCAAACGTATCCAACTTGTAAGTCCTGGTAAGTGGCAGTTGCTTCACTTTCAGCTGTGCCTTTTATTTTGTACAAAGGCTAATAGAGGCCACAAGACTAATCGATTCTGTATCTTTATCGTCTTTGCAGTTAAGAGTAGCAGAAGCTCGAGAGATTAGAACTCGTGTGCAAGAAATTGACTCAATTCTTTGACAGATGGATATGGAAGCTGACATGCTAAAATTCATCACAGCTGACTTGATTCATGAAACCCAATAGAATTACCTTTTTAAGATTCACTATTCTTTCATTGGTAAAATATAAGATGGGTTTGGGTAACATAGAAGTCTCTAGGTACATTTTGTGTGTTTGATATGCTAAAATGTCTATTGTGCATAACTTGCATCTCATCAGATGATAAATCAAATGAACAGCTCTCAGGCAAGGTATTTTTCCAGCTTCTCAATTTCTTCTGGGCTTCCAATAAAAATAGGCGTTCGCTGATGTATCTGCAACAAAAAAAAGTAAATAAGGTCCTGTGGGCACATGAAAAAAATACTATTATGATGCTTGGACTGGTTCTCCACATTACATTACATCATTTATAAATCAAGTGTAAATTGAATCTTCAACCATATTGCTGTTAAAAAATCTGAATTTGCCTTCTCTTTCAATAGAGGTCTCAAATTTACCTGCTCAGGCATGATTTCCAGTATCCTTTGGGTGCCATCTGTTGCTTTGCCACCGGCTTGTTCTATGATATAGCTCATTGGAGCACACTCATACAAGAGCCTCAAGTTCCCATTCTTGGCGTTCTTGTTCTTAGGATTACCATAAATACCGCCATACAACAACATTCTGTGGATTTCACCCACAAGACAACCGATGTAACGGCCTGAATATGGCTTGCCATTTGGACCTGGTTGTCTTAAGTGGTCAAGATAATTCTGCAATTTCTCATCCCATAGTTCATAATTTCCCTCATTAAAAGAATAGATTCTTCCTGCCTTTGGTATTTTGATATCTTCATGTGTTAAAACAAATTCTCCATATGCTGGATCTAAAGTAAATGCATATACTCCATTTCCTACTGAGAGTGTGAAGACCACTGAACTTGAATAAAGACAGTATCCTGCTGCTACCAAATTGCTCCCTGGCTGGCAAACACTAACTATACACTTCTCCCTGGCTTGGTCTATCTGAAAATCCAAGAATTATTGGACATGAGATGCAAATTAAACCGAAAACTCCTCATGTTAAGTAACAAGATTTGTTTTTCCAGGTGATTCAAGTTTCCTGTTAAATGTCAGTAGAAAATATAAAGTACTTTTTGTTGTTTCTCACAATTAGTTCTAAATTTATCTTATATAATATTGAGCTGAGATGAGTTTACATGGAGCGACATGGACAATGATGATTCATATAGCTGATCCCTAACACTTGGAATTGGGGTGTGCTAGTTGTTATACTGAAGTTTCATGTTAACATTGTGAGAGAATTACCGTGGAATCGTCATCCATGTCTACAAGGCATTGTTGATCTGGACCATAAATTCCAAATATTGATCCTGTGGTTAAGGCAATATCAATGTTAGCAGATCCATCAATGGGGTCAAACACTACAATATAATTTCCAGAATAAGTTTCTTCAACTGCCACTGGTACATCTTCTTCCTCTGATGCTATAATCCCTGTCCTCCCACTTGATCTTAGACAATTGCAGAACAGCTACAACATTCAAACAACATTTTAGCTGATCAGTGCACTAAATTCACAATAACCTAATTGTTTGAGTGTAAAAAAGTAACAAACCTCATTGGAAATAACATCAAGTTTTTTCTGATCTTCACCTTGGATATTAACAGTGCCTTGAGCTCCAGTAAGGTTAACAATACTTGACCTTTGTAAAAGCGAAGCAATTTGCTTGCAGGCTAACGATATGCTTGAAAGAACTATGGCTAATTCTGCATCTATATTTCCTGCTTGTTCTTGCCGCAACAGCCATGTTGTCAAGTTAACCATTTCATATCGGTTTATCGGTTTCTTGATCTGTGTTAGGGTTGTTTTTGTTCCTTCCACGCCCACTGCTTCACAGCGAATTCTGGAATTGGAATTAGAACTGAAATTGCCATTATTTAGCTGTTGTGATCTCTTGGTATTGGTGGGAAGGAGATGGAAATTAGGAGAGAGACGAGAAATGGAAGAAGAACTTGAGAATTTGGTGTTCCAAGTAAATCTTGGAATTGCTTCAGCCATTTCTTTCTTCTCTTTGTCTCTCTGAATTGACTATTGGATAGCCAGCTTATCTTTTCCTTTTTGACAATTGTGTGAACATGATTTGTCATTAGAAATATCTAAAGTTCCAAAAGTAAAGAGCAACTTGCTTTAGATATGCGGCTGAAAATTCAAGGGATGAAAATGGTGTCCCTACTACTTGCTTTAACAGAAAGTTGATTTCACTTCAAAATGCTTTTATTGCAAAGGGAAGAATGTATTCTTTGGACTTAAAAAGGAAACTTCAGAAAATCAAAGGTCGTTAAAGGAGAGGATAATTCTCAACACAATAATGGAATTTTCATGTTTTTATGGTCGTAATGCACATTTCGATGAAGAAGCAATAGTAGAAGTTCCATCATTTGAAAGCTCATATTCTTTAACATTGTCATTACAGCCAAAATTTGGTAAACACTTCTTAGCCTATTGGAGAGGCAACCTTGGAGCAATGATAAAGTTATCTTCGAGTGACTTATAGGTCAGGGCTTTGAGCCGTGGAAGCAACCACTAATGCTTGCATTAGAGTAAACTGTCTACGTCATTTACCCCTTGGGTTGCGGCCTTTCCCTGAACCCTGCGTGAAGCGAAATGCTTTGTACACGAAGCTGCCCTTTTACTTCTTAACCTATTGAACATATTATCACTATCCGAAGCCCATTTCTTGAGGAACCACTTTGGGCTACTCAAAACTAAGTTTGTAAAAGCAATTGACCCGTTAAGAAGAAAATATATGACATATGAACACCTTTCCAATTTTTATAGTGAATTGAGTCAATGCATAGCTTTTCAAGAGCCTATAATTATTCAGGAATTTGTGCCTAGACTTGTAAAAAGAATTTCTTTGAATTTTATATACAGATTTACAGCTCTTCATGTGTTTTGATGCTTACAATATTAAAGAGGGGGAAAGAGTCACTAAGACATCTGCATTAAGACAAGTACTTCTCCAATTTTTCTACTTCTTCTGTGCTTCCAATATACAATGGAACGCGTTGGTGTATCTGCAACGATAGAAACAAAAGAAACCAAATTAACTACTAACATATTTTTCTTGTTAGCAGCAAATGTAAGAGTGAGTTTATTCTCACCTCAACTGGCTGAATATCAAGAATTCTTTGTTGGCCATCTGATCCTTTGCCACCAGCTTGTTCTACAATAAAGCTCATGGGCGCGCACTCATACAAAAGTCTCAACTTCCCGTTCCTGCTCTTCTTGTCTCGTGGATAACCATATATACCACCATATAAAAGTGTCCTATGAAAATCACCAACTAAACTGCCAATGTACCTAGCCGAGTAAGGCTTACAATTAGGACCGGGTTCCTTCAAGTGATCGATGTATTCCTTCAACCTGTCATCCCACAGCTGATAGTTTCCTTCATTGAATGCATAGATCTTTCCAGCTTTTGGTATTTGGATGTTTTCTTGAGTTAGAATGAATTCTCCAAACATTGGATCCAAGGTGAAAGAAAAGACTCCTTTTCCCAGCGTGAGCACGAAAATCACAGAGCTCGAGTACATGCAGTAGCCTGCTGCTAAAAGGTTATTCCCTGGTTGGCACACATTCACTATGCATCTTTGCTCCACATTGTCAAGCTGCAACTTTGGACATGTATTCGATTGTTAACTATTTTGATGATCGTTCTAACAGAATTCGTAACTAAATAGATGAAAATAACTATAGGACAAAGTATCTAGCAGATATAACAAGCATAACATTTAAAGATCTTACTTCTCTTGACTGGAATTCTTGACACTAAACCACATCGTCACAAATAAAACCTGGATGTTATGAGCTATTTTTAGAAGTTCCCTTATGGAAGGTACGAGAGGATATGTAGGTAGTCCAGTTAGTACCATGGTAGTATCTTCAAGATCAACGAGGCAATCATCATTTGGACTGTATATTCCAAAGATAGAGCCAGTAGATACAGCAGCATCAATATTTGATGATCCATCAAGAGGATCAAATACGACAATGTAGTTTCCATAGTAACTCTCCTCTACTGCCACTGGTACGTCTTCTTCCTCTGACGCTATAATTCCTGTCCGTCCACTTGACCTTAGACAATTAGAGAATACCTGTTCAAACAATTAACATCAACCTTCAGTTACCTAGCCTCAATAATACTCATCTATAACTAAATAATACTAAGCATAAATATGTTCCTTGACAACTAGTGCGCTATGAAAATCTTATGCCAGGAAAAGAAAGCTTAGATAAAATGTGGCCTAAATACCAAGAGAGGCAAGTTCTTTGAAAAATATACTATTAAAATCTTTGTTTGGGCACAATCTGTAAGCTTGTTCAAAGGTACTGGGAAGAGGGATTCATTGTGACACAAGTTGTAACCACCTCTGCTAAGATTCGATATGTATATATATTTACATTACTGCTTGTTTTAGGGACCTTAATAGCAAGTTCACTTATTACACCTAATTATTACTCCCTTTTTAAGCATGAACACTGGTCCATCTTTGACATATCAATCTCATTATCTTCATGTGAAGAGATAATAATTCTATGTCATTCTTCTGAGGTCAAATAAATTTGGATCACAACAGTTGGTTTTTTCTTCTTTGAATTCCAGGAAAACTTGAAATTTTATTTAATGTTTGACCTTACACTAGATGTTAATCAATACCACACTTTCAAAGCAACAGAAGATAATCTTATTGATTTGGAGGTAGTGAAAGTCCTAGTTCCCGTTGAGGATTGCACAAGAGAGGTAACTGGTTCGACCCTTGGAAATAGAGAATCTTTCAATAGGGAGCGGTTTACTCCTCAGTAGGCCTATTTGGCACAAACTCGAATTAGTCGAGTCAGTGGACTTTGAATACTGGATGGTTAAAAAAAAAGCAAAATACAAGAATGTGTTATGAACCTCGTTAGAGACAACATCAAGCTTCTTCTGATCCTCTCCTTGAACATTAACAGCACCTTGACCTCCAATAAGTTTGGAAATGCCAGCTCTCTGAACCAGTGAAGCAATCTGCTTACAAGCCATAGAAATGCTTGAAATAACAATTGTAAGTTCAGAATCAATAACCCCATCTTGTTCTTGCTTCAACAACCAGCTAGTTAAAGTCTGCAGCTTATATCCATTCTGTTTTTTGGTTTTTATAGCCTCTGCTGCACTACTCTTAATGACCATGCACCTCACTCCCCCATCTCCACACCTTCTTTTTTTACTGTTTTTGGTGTACAAAAATGAAGTCTTTTTGTGTAGGGTACATAGTTGAAAAAGAGATAGGCGAGAAATGGAATGAGAGCCAGAGAAGCTAAAGTTTGAAGTTGGCGCTGTGGTAGTTGAAACCGCCATTGGTAATTTTGCTTTACTTTTGATTTTGCCTTAGTGATTTGTGATCACAAAAATTTCTTTCTCATCCTTTACTACAACAACTATCTTCCAAGTCAAAACTAATACTACTGTATGTATGAATATTGGATATTCGTTCTGTCTATATTTTGTTTCAGTACTCACTAGTTAAACATACAATCTTTAATCAAACTAAAAGACCAATTAATACTAAACATTCATCTTAATTTCAATTAATTGGTATTCTCTATCGCCTATTAAAATACTTATGTTATTATACCCCGTCCTTTTCGTTTTATAGACAATGTTTAATTGGATACGAAGTTTAGAGAAGAAAGAATTTTTTTTGATATATACCAAAAGTATACTTTGAACTTGTGATATTAATCATGCTGTGACATTTTGGTGGCTATGAAAAATATGTCATTAAGAGCAAAATAAAAAATTTAATGTTAAAAGTTTTTAAGTACAGAAAAGTATTCTTTTTGGAAAAGAAAAGGAAGAAAATACAATATAAAATTGAAGCTAACGAGTAATATACTTTGTAATTGATTATTGTGGTATTGTTTGTCAGTATTCTCTTAATTTGGCGCTGGCAAATGCGGGATGTAAAAGTGTAAGGCTGGTAATTAAGAGGGTCCCACTTATCCTGGCATTCGCGGTTAAGCTTTTGAGCTGAGTTCAGAATTCACATCTCTCTGATCTTAGGCTGCGGAATAAATCCAATAACTTGGGTTTTTGGATACGGTTATTCCAATCCTACAATGGTCCATGACAAACCTTCTACGCCTTGGAGTGTATTGACGACGGTCTATTCGCGAAGGATACTACTGTTTTCAGTTCGAACTATATACACAAATATATGCACGACCGCGAAGTTGAGGCCGGAGAAAAAGCATAATTCTCCGATGCGGAACATGCTCTGATCCGAAGGTAAACTCTAGACACATATCGTACATGCGATGACGGCTTTTGGATCAAAGGAGAAGCTAGGGTTCAAAAAGAGATGCCTAAAGCTTTTAGCTTTGATCATTCGACGCCGAGTGAAACGGTTCCTCGCTAAATAAAACCGATTGATCTAGCCATAAGCAGGTTGAAGAGAGCGCTAACAGGCCTTAAAGGACCGAACCCACGTATGTGGCTATGTTGTCACAAAAATAACGAATGTATAATATACGCTATATTTAGTTAACTTACAATTCTGAACCCGTCTCTTATCATACCTAATAATTATGCAATTGGATTTTCTAAAGAATTCATTGATAAAATGGGAGAATAGAAATAGCTAAGACGTGTAGACCATACTTTGAGAATCTGAATCTAGATTAGGTTTATTACAATTATTTTAGCTCTTTTCTTTGCTCCTACATCATAAATAGTAGTAATTCTTATTCAATGAGTTTAAGTTAAATTTATCGTCAATATACTTTTTGTTTCGCACTATCAAGTCAAGTGGTTCTAATTGTGAGTTTATAGACAAGTTGTTTAGCTTTTTCACCCACGCGAAAACTTCCCCAAGACATTAAAAAAAAAAGAAAAATGTAATATGTAGGTGATGTTATGAACTTCCTTTTGAATGCATACCTCTTTTATAGGCATTTTGAATGTCCCGCCGACGTAAGCGCTTACATCATATTTTCATCTCTGTTGACTTTTCTTTCTTTTTTTTTGTCTACTTTTCTTTCTTTCACATACAACAACAGGTCTGCTCCTATCAATCTCCCCCTCAAACCTATGTTACATCAAGAAAGAAATTAAGAAAAAAGATTTGCTCTTCTCTGGTGGCGCCTTCACGCTATCACTCTTTAAGGCTAACTGAGGCAGTGCACAGCCTCAGTTTGTCAACACCAGTAACTTTAGTCAATATGTCTGACGGGTTCTTTGATCCTGGTATCTTCTGCAGGGAAATAGTTTCTTCACTTATCAACTCTCGGATATGATGATACCTTAACTAGATATGCTTCGATCTTGCATGAAACACTGGATTCTTGGCAAGATGAATTGCACTCTGGCTATCGCTGAAAAGCTCACAATTGTCCTGCTCTTTAAGAAAATTCTTGAGCCAAATTATCTCTTTTCCAGCTTCTGAGATTGCCATGTACTCTGCTTCAGTGGTAGATAGAGCAACACATTTCTGAAGTCTGGACATCCAGCTAACAGCAGTACCACCCAAGGTGAACATGTAGCCTGTGGTACTTTTTCGACTATCTAGATCTCCACCAAAATTTACATCAGCAAAACCTTGTAAGATAATATTATTCTTTTAAAACAAAGTGCCATACCTGAGGTGCCTTTGAGATATCGCAATATCCATTTTACACCTTCCCAATGTTCCTTTCCTGGATCTGACATGTATTTACTGATAACTCCAACTGCATGGGCTATGTCAGGTCTAGTGCAAACCATAGCATACATCAAACTGCCTACTGCTGAAGCATATAGAACTTCGGACATGTACTTCCTTTCTTCATCTGTCTTAGGTGATTGGTTCTTCGACAAATTAAGATGGCTTCCGAGTGGAGTGTTTCTGGTCTTTGTATCATGAAGACTAAACCTGCTTAGTACCTTCTGTATGTACTTTTCTTGAGATAATTTAAAGGTTCCTTCAGATCTGTTTTTGCTAATCCTCATCCCATGAATTTGCTTAGCTGGTCCGAAGTCTTTCATTTCAACCTCCTCCCCTAGTTGTTGCTTAACCAAGTTGATCTCATTTATGCTAGATCCTGCAACTAGCATATCATCAACGTACAATGGTAAAATGATATAGGATTCATAAAGATTTTTGATATAACAATAATGGTCTATTTCACATCGTGTAAAACCATTGTTATGCATGAATCCATCAAATTTCTTGTACCATTGTCGGGGAGCTTGTTTCAAACCATACAAACTCTTCTTCAACTTATACACAAGGTTTTCTTTACCAGAAACTTGAAAACCTTCAAGTTGCTTCATGTAGATGTCTTTTTCAAGGTCACCATGCAAGAAAGCAATTTTAACATCTAGCTGCTCCAAATACAAATTTTCTGCAGCTACGATACTTAGCACCAACCTCATATTAGTTAATTTGACTACAAGAGAGAAGATCTCTGTGTAGTCAATCCCTTCCTTCTGCTGAAAGCCTTTTACTACTAATAGTGCTTTGTATCTCTTCTTACCATCATGCTCTTCCTTGACCCTGTACACCCACTTGTTTTGCGATGCCTTCTTTCCTTTGTAACTCCGCAAGTATCCATATTTTATTCTTTTGAAGAGTATTCATCTCTTCTTTCATGGCTAGCTTCCACTTATGAGAGTCTATCACCTGCATTGCTTCAACAAAATGCTTTGGTTCTCCAGCATCAGTCAGAAGAAAATAGTGAAGAGAGAGAGAGAGAGTTAACCTATATGGAGCATTCGTGACTCTTTTAGATCTCCTTAATGTAGGTTCAAGAGTTACTAATCCCGAATTTGATTTAAGTCCCGACTCAAGATTTGGTTCTGCATTGATTCTATCTCTGGTTTCGGTACTGGTTTTGATCCAGATTCGACTTCTAGTTCTTCATCTTCAATTTCAGAACCAGTTGTAATCCCTCTAGCCACTTCATTTTCTGAGATTTCTTCTAACTCAACTGTTTCAGATGTCTGGCTGCTGGTGCTGGTTGGTTCTACTCTAAGATTGTCCTTGTACATCACGTTTTCGTTGAATGTGACATTCTTGTGTCTTAAGATCGTTCTATTATGATCATTCCAAAATCGATAACCAAAATTATCATCACCATAGACAAAAAAGAAATATTTTTTGGCTTTAGGATCAAGCTTATCTCTATCATTAGAGTTTGCATGCACATAAGCAACACAACCAAATATTTTTAGATGTGAGAGATTTACCTCCGTTTCTGTCCATACCTCCTCAGGAATTTCAAAATTCAGCATACAAAGGGTCCCCTGTTTGTGAGGTAAGCTGCCGTGTTAACAGCCTCGGCCCAAAAATACTTCGGCAATCTAGAATGTATTCTCATACTTTTGGCTCGTTCATTCAGGGTTCTATTCATCCTCTCAGCAATGCCATTTTGTTCCGGTATTCCAGGAACTGTCTTCATCATTCTGATCCCATTCTCAAAGCAAAACGTTTTAAACTCTTGACTATCATACTCTCCTCCGTTATCAGACTTCAGACATTTTTAGGTTTGTTTGCTTCAACTTCAGCTTTCCATCTTTTAAAGGTAACAAACACATAAGATTTATTTTTCAGAAAATAAACCCATACCTTTCTTGTGGAATCATCAATAAAGATGACATAATAGTGTGAGCCTCCCAGAGAAGTTACTGGAGCTAGTCCCTACACATCTGTATGCACTAGTTCCAGCTTCTCTTTCTTTGGCGTCCTTCCCGCATTTGAGAAACTAACTCTCTTTGTTTCCCATAAATGTAATCTTCGCACAAACATAATTCAACATGCTTTAGGTTTGGAAACTTTCTTTGGATACCAACAACTTCATTCCCTTCTCACTTATATGCCCGAGCCTCTGGTGCCACAATGTTGTATCACGACCATGATCAACTGTTGCTATAGTATCTCTCTGTATTGTAGTTGCATACGGTGTTCCCTTCTTCCATGATCCGTCACCTAATATTGTTGTATATCCTTCATTGTCAATCTGACCCATAGATATCAGATATTTCTTGAGGCCAGGAACATGTCGGACATTTTGCAATTTCCATAGCGTGCCTTGTGAAGTCTTTATTGAACTTCACCTTTCTCAACAATGTCCAGAGGTTCGCCGTCTGTAAGCCGGTTCGATTCGATTTTCGTAAAGTTCGGTTCAGTTTGTTTAGTTTTTGATTTTCGGTTTTGTATTTGGTGCACCAATAACCGAATCAAAATTAGTTCGATTTCTTCGGTTTTTGCTAATTCGATTCAGTCGATCTTCGGTTCAGTTTGGTCGGCTTGGTCTTGTCGTATTGAGATTTTAAATCGGACTTTTTCTACTAAAAAATATGACTATTTTCATATTTTAGTGCAACTAAAATTCGAAAATGCGGTACTTGACCACCAAATAAAGTATCTTCCTCCGAAAGAGTAATGTTATGAGTTTTTTTGTAAGTATCAGTAGGATGTTCCATTCCTCCAGGTCTCACAATCTGCGATTGCATAGTGAAATATGAGCACCATATTGCAGCTCACACAAATCGAGATCACGTCACTTTTGTATTTTTCCGATGCATAATACAGAAGAACTCACAGTATAAGGAAGCCCACTTGCAAGCAAATAGAAAGGGATAATTTTTAGAACGTGGGACTTTATTTGTGTTTGGGCTTTAAATTTATAATGTAAATATGTGAAAAAGTTGGCTAGACATCTTAAGAGGAGCCCAGAGGCTAGGACCCATATTAGACCACCAAACCGAACACCAAAATTAAGAAAACATAAACCGCAAACCGACCGAATAAGCCGAAAAACCGAAATTGAATGAACCGAAGTGTACGGTTTGGTCGATTTTTTCGGTTAAGTCGGTATTATGCCCACCCCTAGCCGTCTGCTAGATAAACCTTCCCAAATTTTTCAGCAATATAATTATACAATAATTCTTTGTATGATGTAGAGTGAAAGGATGCACTTGAGTCCAGAATCCAAGATTCGACTAGACTGTCTGCACAACAAATTAGTGCATCACCGACTTGTTCAGCAATTACATTTGCTGAATTTTCTTCCTTCTTCTTCTTTGGTTGTCTTGGCTACTGTAGTGACCCTTTTTATCGCAATTCCAACACGTAATGTCTTTACGATTTTTGGATTGCCCTCTTCTCCTTGACTTTGATTTGCCACGACCATGACTTTTTCCTCTTTGGCTGCTTCTCCCCTTGCTTTCGGTATTCAAAGCAGATCCTGGAGAATAACTTGATTCTCTCCGACGAACATCTTCGCTTAGAACCAAGTCTCTAATATCATCCAATTTGAGTTTGGTACTTCCCAATGAACTACTAACTGCAGTTACTATTGCAGACCAACTCTCCCGTAGAGATAATAGTAGAATCAATGCCCTGACTTCGTCATTGAATGTTATATTGACAGAACTCAACTAAGTTAATATTATATTAAACTCAGTGATATGTTCCGTGACAAATCCACCTTCTGTCATCTTTAAGTTGAACAGTCGACGCATCAAATAGACTTTATTTGAAGCAGATGGCTTCTCGTACATATTTGATAACGCCTTCATCAGGCCTGCAGTGATTTTCTCGTTAATGATGTTAAACGCCACATTTCGTGTTAGCGTCATACGAATCACACCAAGAGCTTGGCGATTTAATAGATCGCAATCTGCTTTGACCATATTCTCTAGTTTTACCTCGGTCAGAGGTAAGTGTAATTTTTTCTCGTACAAATAATCCTCTATTTGCATTTTTTAGAATCCAAAATCCATGCCATTAAACTTGTCAATCTTAACCTTTCCTTCTTCTGATGCCATGTTTCACAAAATTTTTTTATGTGAATAGTGCATGTGAATAGTAACGATGACCGATAGCGTCGCACTATTCTTGTGAGTAGTACCTACACCAATACCGAACTTTCCTACCAGAGTTACACTGTCTGTGCTCTGATACCAGTTGTTGAGAAGCGTGGCAGGCTGATAGAAGGAAAAAATATTTAAAAGAGAAAAGAAATAAATTGCTCAAGATAAGACACGACAAGGGTTACGTGGTTCGATAATTTTTGCCTACTCCACGGTCACACAAAGAATAGTTCTTTATTGATTGAAGAGAAAGAAGAAGTTGAGGGATGATACGCAAACGAAAATGCATACTCCTTTTATAGGCATTTGAATGCCCAATCGACGTAAGCACTTACATCATATTTTTATCTTTTTTTGATTTCTTTTTTTTTTGTTTTGTTTACTTTTCTTTCTTTCACGTGCAACAACATGTTTGATCCTATATTTTTGACCCGTGACAGATGCACATTACAAGGAAATCTTAATGTACTACTTGTAAGACTATACTCCATTTATAAAAATTAAAGGAAATCAACTTGCTAAACATGAATTAAGACATTAATACATGGAATTGACTCGACTCATTCAGAAGTATCTCCTCGGTAACATCCCTAGGTTGTTCATTGTCCATTGTCCATTCTCTTCATAATTTTTTATCCAAACTAAAATAAAACTTGTTAACTCGTTGCTGCTATTTTTTCCACAGAAGTTTGTGACTTTTCACGTAAATACACTTACATCAGAATTTAACGTTAATGAATTCAGACTCTTTCTATTAAAGTGAGAGATTATTTAGAATTATGCGATTAAAACATAATTTACTTTGTTTTTACTTATAAATTTGTAATTTTTGAACTTAACATAATGGATTCAGTTGAACTCCACTTAGTACTCTAAAGGGTCGTTTGATTGGGAAACAAGTTATTTCAAGATTAATTATTTCGGGATTAGTTATTTCGTAATTGTTATCCCATCCTCCCATAAGGATAAAAATAACACTACAATCCTGGGATAACTAATCTCAGGAGTATACCGAAATTTTATCCTAACCAAACGTAGGATAAACTCATCTTAAATTTAATCTGAGAATTAGTTATCTTTTATCCCTCGTACCAAATGAGTTCGAAATCTGTCGAGGCTTAAGATTGCTTATGGTTAACCAAACTAGCTAGGTGCATAAATTGTGTCCATTAATTGTTGACAACTTAATTCAACACGTACTTTTAGCATATTAATTGTAGGAGAGAAAATTCACTCCAATCATGCTTATTAATTGTTAGGAGAAAAAATTCATTTCCACTTTAGCTTTCTAATAATAGGAAATGTAATACGTTCAATTTTTAATCATCCCCCCAAAATTCATAACTAGACAAGCTCTTTTATCAAAATCTACTCTCGATCGATTGAAGTTTCTAATTGAAGCATGCACGTAAACATTATTTGGTTTATAATAAAGATATGGAAATTTAGTTAACCTTTTAGTGGGAAACTAACAATTTAATTGAAATATAGATTAGGACTATGAGAATCTGAAATATGATTTTCATTGACAACTTCTAGTGTTTGAAACTTCAATTAGCAGACAAAAAACACGTACTACTTGTTAGGCGTCAACTAGAACTTAGAAGGCAAGAAATAAACTTACTACAAACCACAAGAAATTCAACGAAACAATTAATTCTTTAGTAATAAAGAAACAAAATTAAATCAAATAAATGACAGAAGCAAACGCGTGGGCTCCACTAACTTCTACGAAAGATCCTTCCTTCTATTCGTGCACACCAAATTCAGAGAATTCGTCAAAATTTAGGAGGGCATATACCTTATAAGCTGAAAATTCAAAAAAGGCTTCCGTGAGTTTTATTTAGACACTTATTGTTGTTAAAATACTATCTACATCCCTTTGATCTTGCGTGTTGTTCAGTCATACTGATATTAATATTCACATCAGAAAAAATATACCAAATCAGATAAAATATGCAACATTATTTGTTTTATTTTTCTAAAAGAAAAATGGCCACCATTTTCACCTTCGTCATCCTCCAATACCATTGTAATATTCAGTCACCTTCTCCGTTAAAACCTCACCACTGAATCACAATAGAGATACTAGCAAACATCAAAAGCTTGTTTTTTTCTTACCTCTACCTCATTGTAAACAAAGAATAAAAAGAAGGATTTGTGAATATTCACCACAAATTTTCGAGGGATTGAAAGTGGGAGAGGAATCAATTGAAGTTGCAATCACTTCAAAATCTAATAATTTTCACAAATCAAGCAATTGATTTGGGCACCCACACGTCATTACAGATTAGATTCGGGCATCCCATATCTTTCTTCCTTGTTTATGCTCTTCGTATCCACGCCCCTTTTGGTATTCTTCACCTGATGTTTTTTTTTGAGGCATATTCTTCACCTGATTTGACTTGAACTGTTAGGTTTTTTTTTATTTTTTTTTTTTTGTATTTTGTTTTGTATTTTTTAATTTTCTACTTAGAAGGATGACGCGGAAGAAATAATTATGGTGGTCATCGGTGGTCTCCGTCGCCGGTGATGGCGAACTTTTCTAGTGTGTTCTTTGCCATTGATGATTCGGAAGTTTCAACACTAGCCAGCGATGATTTTTCAACAGGCTCCGATGAAATTCCTATTCTTCTTGATGTTGTTGGATGAAGTTCCTGCTGCGAATTATGGGTTCTTAGCTGATCTTGTCTGTAGATTCATCTTCTGTTGCCCTTTAATTATGATAAAAAGAAAAGGTATGGCAGCAACGGAAGAGAACCATGGGTTCTTCGTTTTTTGTGTTTTCTTTTTTTGTTTTCTCTTATTTTAGTCATTTTCAGTAGAATCCTTGTAATCATGCTCTTTTTGTGCGTGTGTACCAAGCATTTTATCCACCTCAACTTTATCTATGCCACGTAAATTAGGTCAATAGTCAAAAAGGTGTAAGATATTATGTTTTAGCAACTATAAGTATGTAGATGAAACTCTATAAAGTTTAGGAACCGAGATGACAAATCGAAACAAATACAATAGTCTACTGGGCTATGCAGAATAGCATCGTAGACCATTGTGAAAGAAGATTAATAATATCCAAAATAATGATAAAATAAAAGAACAACTAAGAGGGTGACAAAGAATTCTAAGTTCAAACCGCATTTTCCTCCTATTCGTCCTCCTAACTTCTCTATATAAATTCAAGAAACCCCTCCATTCTATCAAGAACCCCATAGTTCCTAACTCCATTTTTTTTCCTCGAGTTCAAAAAGCAAAAAAGGAAATATCCCAAAAGGGAAGAAATAAAATTAGAAATGTCCTCCACTATGAAATACTCCATGATTGTTTTCTTTGCTAGCGCCCTTTTCCTCCAAGGCACTTTGGGTACGTATTGTATATCTAATCTAATCTTCTTCCCTAATTCATGCACACAATATATTTCCATCATAGTTTGTTTAATTCTTTTGAATATGTAGAATGCATGTTTTCATTTGCAATATCCAGAGTAGTTTTTCATCTAACGATCGGGGTGAAGCGACATGATCTGGAGGGCTTTAATTGAATTTCATTCATCGAAATATTATACTGCACAAATAGGGTTATAATAAATTGTTTTGTACATATATAAATTATTGTATTCTCTCGACTTAAGACAATCTTCCAGTGTAATAACATAGATGGTTCAAGAATTACTTTAAGTCACAACTTTTAATCATAGGTTTGGCATATATTTTTGTACTTTTTAAAATCCTCTTGTTAGAATTTCTGACTCCACCAGTATCCACACCGAGTAAATTTAATTTTTTATTTGGGTATGTGTAAATTTAATCTCAGGGAATTTCATTTGTGAGGATTTGCCAACAAATGTGTGTGGTTTTGCAATTGCGACATCAGGGAAGAGGTGTTTGTTGGAGAATTCAGCAGGGGAAGATGGGAAGGTAGAGTATCAATGCAAGACATCTGAGGTTGTTGTTGGAAACATGAAAGAACACATTGAGGCAGATGAATGTGTTGATGCTTGTGGAGTTGACAGGAACTCTGTTGGGATTTCTTCTGATGCTTTGCTTGATTCTCAATTCACCTATAAACTCTGCTCCTCTGCTTGTTACCAAAAATGTGCTAACATTGTTGACCTTTACTTCAACTTGGCTGCTGGAGAAGGTAACAACATTAGCATTTTCCCTCTTCCTTTATTTTCTGTCATATATAGGCACCACATAGTTGAGTTATTTTTTGATCCCCTGCATTATTATTTCTGGTTTAGTAATTGTTAGAATGCCATAATCTAAATAGAGTAGGTAGTGCGTAAATTGTAAACGGAGAACTTACCTATTCTTTGTAACAGAAGCAGAACACTGAACCGCAATTAAAGTCACTGAGAGATGGTGGTTGTCATGTCATGATGTAATGGAACAACCCTATTCCATAATCTAAACCTTAATGTTGTTGACAGAGAAGAGCTAGAAAAATATTGTATTAGTTGTACACCACTTATATAGGACCAACTAGGGTTACATTAATAACTAAAATTACTAGGTTTTATCCTAATGGGCCTTAAAAGCTAGTGGTGAAGCCACCTTATAGCAACGGGTGTCAACTAACACTGCTTCACGAAAAAATACACTATGTAGGTAGGTAAAATTTGTTTATATGCATATATACTATAAGTTGATTCTCTTTGATTTTTTCATATACATTATCAAAACAACAAACAACTCAGTGTAATCCCACAAGTAGGGCCTGAGGCATGGGTGGAGCTAGCCCATTGAGTACGAGTTTGGCTGAACCCAGTCACTTTGGTCCAATCCATGTATTTGTCTTAAAAAATCTATTGAATATGTACAAATTATTAATTTAGAACCCAGTAAGTTAAAATAATTAGAACCCTGAACCCATAAACTTTAAATCTTTGCTCCGCCTCAGGTATGAGGAGGGTAGTGTATACGCATATTTGACCCCTACCTTGTAGAGGTAAAAAGGTTGTTCCCTATAGACCCGCGGCAAATTCGACACCCCTTAATAATTTCTTAATTTTTTGGTATATTTACTTTTATATAATTTGATATACCTCAATAAAAATTCTAACTCCACTACGGTTAAAAACACTCCTTATGGGTGGATTCTATTTCCTATAGTAATGTTATTGCGTATGTTGGAAAATTGTGCAGGAGTGTATTTGCCAGATTTATGCAACAAGCAGAGGACCAACCCACACCGAGCTATGATTGAGCTCTCAAGCAACGGAGCTGCACTGGAAGATGTAGCTGATGCTCCAGCTCCTTCCCCAGTTTCTTTCTAATTTACTTAATACATTTGAAAAATTAATACTACAACATATACTGCATACAATTTTTTTTGTTCCTTTAAAAAACAAGTATTATCATTAATGTTGTATTTTTCTACAATGAAAGAGGGATGTGGGGGAATTTTGGTTTGTTTCTAATTCCCTTGGATTTGTTGAAAATTGTTCCGTGAAATTCTTTTTCCAACAGAAGTTGAATGAGATATTCTTCTAATTGGATTGCACTAATTATCTCTTGTTTCAAGTTGTTTGTCTTGACAAAGTGAGAGGAAGTACTTGTAAAGCCTTGTGGTAATAAAATTACCATATTAGTACTAATTTTAGTGCCAATAGGAAGCCGAAAACGAAAGGAAAAGGGAATTAAACAACCAAATCCTAATACAAGACAAACAATAAAAAAAAATCCTATTGTTGTCATGTCTCCTCCTCTATATATGCAACATATAAATACGATTCTAGTGGTAAAAGTAGAAGAGTTTTTCTTTCTCTCTGTTTGTGCAATAAACAATGGCTATATTTCCCTCTTCTCTTCTCAACATATAACTAACTTCAACCTCCACCGCCCTCCACCAGAAAAGAAGTCCTATCATCAACAATATCCACAAATTCCCACAACATTGACGTCTTCTAATTCCAGTTGCAATAATCATCAACAGGACAATATTCCTAATTGTAATGAACAGGGCAGGTATCACAACTTCAAAGCATATAAGTGGATCAGAAGTGGCTTTTATATTTGTTGTCATTATAAGTACTCCAAATATCTTTTATCTAGTGTATGTATATTCGGCATACTTACTTTGATATCAAATTGTGATTATGGGTCTTGTAGTTTGGACAATTTTGAGTAATTTACCGCCCCCATATAGTTTGGATACAGAATGCCTTTTGATGTATGTTATGAAACACTTTTTTATTTGTAAGTTTTCGTCAAAACTATAGAAATTTTTTTAGTTTACGTTTGGGAATATAGTATCAAAACTAAAGTTTGATTAATTACACTTTGGTCTTTTTCTGTTTCTTGTTCCTTTTACCCTAATTGGTTATATCTACTTGTAAAATACATACTATCAATTGCTTAAAAAGAGAACAAAATATGCTCTATGTGATGCCTTAAATTGGAGTATATAATTTAACCAAGTTGCTTCATAAATGCAGCTTCACGATTTCCTGCATAATTGCAGTTTGGAACTAAATTGGACCAAATATGCCCTTAACGTGTGTGTGTAGGTTTAAATATGCCCTAATTAGTCTTTTAATTATGCTCAATTTAGTTCCATATGAAATAAGGACATATTTGGCCCAACTAAGTAGCAGCCGGGGCATGACTGGGCCAAACTATTAACGGATAGCAAATGTTGTAAACATCATATAATTTAGGGGCATTTTTGATCCTTTACCGGTCCCCCCCCCCATCTGCTGGATTTTCATCTTGAAAGTATCTCAATTTCACTTATTTGAGCTTCTCAAGCTATGAATGGCCTATATTGTTTAAGGGATCATTCATTCTGTTCAAGTATAGTTACAGCCTTTTCAAGAGTAAAATTAACTTAAGTAATTGGTTGACAAAACCTTTACAAGAATACTCATTCCAGAAGATATTTAGCTACCTTAGTTTTCAAACTGAATGGGAAATAGACCTTGTTTGATTTCCTTTACTTCATGTTAATACAATCAACATTGTCAAAGATATCTAAACTAATTTGGCTAGCGGCTTGGAACTGTTTGATCTCCTATTGCATTATGATCAAGGCAACTGCATTATCATTTTGTTTCTCTCAAAGATAAGTTCTAAAAATTTTATAGTGATTTTGAATAAACTATTTTCTCGAAGACTTGGTGTGCTACTTTTTTTTAATAAATATTCTGAGTTGGAATTGTAGTAAAACTCTTTGGCCTAATGCCAACTGAGTTCCAGAATTTGAACCTTTGTGCAGATGACATACTTTTGACACTGGTTAATTATTGGAAGTAGAGATGGAATTATTTTGTGAATTGGTTAATATTGTTATGGTATTAGAACTATGTACTCCCTCCTTCGCTTTTACTTTTATTTGTCCATTATATTTGTCCATTATATGAAAAATAATAATTTCACAAATTATTTTTCAAGACTTCTCAAAATGCAGTCACTATTATGGATACTGTGATAAAATATGCACTTCATTTATTATTTCTTAAAAAACGTGCTAAGTTCATTGTGAACAAATAAAAAGTAAAAGGAGTCAGTAGTATTGTTTACCAAAAATGGACAACCGTCTGTGGGGCAGGGGGGTTTGCCAAATAGAAAGAGAGAGACAAACGTTCTTGCCTTATCCTTCACATACAAAACTAACGCAAATACCTGGTTCAAAAAGCACCAAGTAATGCATCCTACTCACCATTTATACAAGGAAATTTCCAGTCCTCAAATGCCCACATCAATCTTCTCATCTCCATCCAAACACATCTCTCCGATCAAACTGCCCTCATATCTCTTCCACTACTTGCCAATAATCATCTTTACTTTGGCAAGCCTTTTACCAACATTTTCTTTCTTCTGTTTTCTCACGGTTTCATTACAATGGCTGATTACATCACAAATACTAGAAGGAATTCCAATACACAGTTATTACAAGAACTCGAAGCACTTAGCGAAACACTCTATCAGCCAAACACTTCTTCAACTAGCACAACCCGAAGAACTGCCTCCCTTGTCCTTCCTCGAACGTCTGTCCCTCCAATCTCTATCGCTGATGATCCAATAACCAGTGTTAAAAATGATGACAGTGTCATCAATCCTAAGCCGAGGTCGAGGCGCATGTCATTGTCGCCATGGCGTTCTCGTCCAAAGCTGGACATCGAGAGCGAGGACAATATCATACAACAACAGAGCAGCAGCACCAAGTCACTGAAGAAGTTGGATAGCAAAGCCGAGTCCAACTCCGAGAAAAAAGGCCTATGGAGCTGGAAACCAATTCGGGCTCTTGCTCACATTGGTAAGCAAAAGCTAAGCTGTTTGTTCTCAGTTGAAGTCGTCACAGTTCAGGGACTACCTACATCCATGAACGGGCTTCGGCTATCAGTTTGTGTTAGAAAAAAGGAAACCAAAGAAGGAGCAGTACAAACCATGCCATCTAGAGTTTCACAGGGAGCTGCTGATTTTGAAGAGACCCTTTTCATTAGGTGCCATGTTTACTATACCCCTGCTACTACTACTGGTAGTAGTGGAACTCGCTTTAAATTCGAGCCACGTCCATTTTCGATATATGTGTTTGCTGTGGATGCAGAGGAGCTTGATTTTGGAAAGAACTTAGTAGATTTGAGCGAAATGATTCAGGAGTCTAGAGAAAAGAGCTTTGAAGGCAACCGAATTCGCCAATGGGACACGAGTTATACTCTTTCAGGGAAGGCCAAAGGGGGGGAGCTAGTTCTCAAATTGGGATTTCAGATAATGGAGAAAGATGGTGGAATTGGAATTTACAGCCAGGTTGAGGGGCAAAAGACGGGGAAAAATGTGAACTATTCATCATCATCATCATCATTTGCTCGAAAGCAATCCAAAACATCTTTTAGTGTCCCAAGTCCAAGAATGACTAGCCTAAGTTCATCTAATTGGACTCCTTCACAAACAGGAACAACACCAAATCTTCAAGGAATTGATGAACTGAATCTAGATGCTGAGCCTGAAAAGGAACCAGAGTCAAAAGCAGAGGATCTTGATCTCCCGGAGTTTGATGTTGTGGACAAAGGAGTTGAAATTCAAGATAAAGATGAAGCAAAAAAAGAAGTAGAAGTAAGAGAAGAAGATGACGATGCCGAAGAAGAAGAGCAATCTGAAGGAAATTCTGATAAAAGATCAGTATCAAATCATGAGGTAGTTAAGGAGATTGTGCATGATCAGCATCATTTGACTAGATTGTCAGCACTTGATTCCATTGCTCAGCAAATCAAAGCTCTTGAATCCATGTTTAAAGATGAAAATCAAGTCAAGACAGAGGATGACGACTCTGAATCGCAAAGGTTGGATGCGGATGAGGAAAATGTAACAAGGGAATTTCTTCAAATGCTCGAAGATTCAGGTGGCGCTAATCAGTTTAAGACGGATCTTCAAGAAATCCCCACATCAAAGCTGCAAGGAGATGAAAATAGCGAAAAGAGAGAATCGGCGATAATTATACCAGATCTTGGTAAGGGGTTGGGTTGTGTGGTTCAAACAAGGAACGGAGGTTTCTTGGCGGCCATGAATCCTCTTAATACTGTTGTTTCTAGAAAAGACACCCCAAAACTTGCAATGCAGATATCAAAACCATTTGTTTTTCCATCAATTTTGTCGTCTATGAATGGATTTGAAATATTCCAGAGGATGGCAGCTATTGGGATGGAAGAATTTACCTCCAAGATCTTATCGATGATGCCAATGGAAGAACTCATGGGGAAAACAGCAGAGCAGATAGCTTTTGAAGGCATTGCTTCAGCAATTATTCAAGGGAGGAATAAAGAAGTAGGTGCCAGCTCAACTGCTGCTCGTACAGTTGCAGCAGTGAAATCAATGGCAACAGCAATGAACACAAGCCGAAATGAGAGGATTTCTACAGGGATTTGGAATATCAGTGACGAACCATTGACAGTGGACGAAATTCTAGCGTTCACACTGCAGAAAATGGAGGCAATGACAATCGAAGCCCTGAAAATTCAGGCAGATATCGCAGAAGAAGAGGCGCCTTTTGATGTTTCCCCACATTCAGCAAACAAGAAAGATGATCATAGTCATCCGCTGGAGTCCGCAGTTCCACTTGAAGATTGGGAAAAAGATGACAAAAGCGATGATGTAATGATATCTGTTGTGGTTCAACTGAGGGATCCATTGAGGCAGTTCGAGCCAGTCGGAGGACCTATGATAGCACTGATTCAAGCAGTTCATATTGATGAGAAAACTAATGATATCGATGAGGACAAGAAGTTCAAAATAGCATCTTTGGCGATTGGCGGATTGAGAGTTGGGAGCAGAGAAAAGAAGAATGCATGGGACACAGAAAAGCAGAGATTGACTGCAATGCAGTGGCTGGTGGCTTATGGACTTGGTAAAACGGGGAAGAAAGTAAAGAAAGCTTCAGCAGTAAAAGGCCAAGATTTGCTATGGAGCATATCATCACGTGTAATGGCGGATATGTGGCTCAAGTCAATAAGAAATCCAGATATCAAGTTCATTATGCAGTAAATCATTTTTCTGTCATTCTTTCCACATTCCAAAGAAATAAGCAACAAATAGTTGTTAATGTTTGCATGTGTTCTTGGTGTGTATATCTATGCCATTTCTTGTAGGAAATATTGAAGTGCTGCATCAGGTTTCTTTAGTAACTAGATGGGAGTGCCCATACTATGCACGCTATCGCTGTTTGTGCTTTTTCATAGATCTTTCAAAGGTTCTTCAAGATTATAAATGAGATTAGTTGTGTCTTTCTACAAGTTATAAGGAAGGTGTCAACTTATAATTTAACGTGGTCGTTAATTATTTGGTACTTTGACTGATCATTTAGTGGTAAAGTTACATATTTTTCTGTGAACAATTGATCATCCTTATGTATTCTACTTGAATAGAATAACTGAAGATTTTGCATTTATACTAAAACACCAATACACTTGGCTTAAATCACTTTACTTGGTAAGTTATGTGGTCCACTTGGAGAGATATAGCCCCATTTGAATTCAATCTTTGGTTTAAGAAAAACAAACCAACATCATGAGCATATTAAGCCACAAGCAGATTGTCTAAGACATTAATAGAATTGGAAAATAGATGCACAATCTGCTGTTAAAATGTGCCTATGACTGGCTATCACTATCAGATTTGTATTTAATAATTCCCTTGAGTACCTGAACTCTCTATTCATATCTGAAGCTTCTGAAGCCAATAAAGAGTTGTAGAAGATTATCTACTAAAAGCCGTTTGTACGAGTCTTATGCTTATATATTTGCATGTACATGACCAAGACAGACACTGCGATGCTGAAAACATGAAACATATTCAAGAGGAATCTCCTTTCAATTTTGACAAGCCAGACACTGGTAGTTCAAGTTCTCTTTTGATAGTTCCTTTGGCAAATGGAGCAGTATCAACTTCAGAAAGCAAATTTTATGACAAATTAGAGACATTCTGCCAAAATGTATTTCACTACTATGAGAAACTAATACAGCAGAATATGTTGCAGGATTTCGTAAGGACACGAATCTATTATGCTTCTCTTATTGAGAAAGATAAAAGTAGGTGGATCCCTTATCATCAAGAATATAACTCTTAATTTTGAACTTTTATCATCACTGGAATGAATTGTCAATAATATCATGGTGCTTTACTAATACAAAGCCTACAAAGATGCAAAAAGCCAAGGCGAATCTAGTATAAGAGCTTAGCCTCTAAATTGTCGCAGAATTCTAATCTTGTTACAAGACACCTCACTGTTCACCTTCTAAATCAGAACATTGGAAAAATAAATGATGTCAATTTCCTTAACATTTTTCTAGGGGAATGCTTATGTTCAAATGAAATAGATCACTTTGGCACTTGATATTTAGTTTTTTGTATAGGTGAATCTAATGAAACACACTTCTTGTGAGAGAGTGCATAAAGTGAAGGCATCCTCTTGTTCTACCACAACCAACCAACACCCCCATGTCTTTCTTTAAGCTCTCATATGTTTGAAAGCACGTAGCCACACCATCTCATAAGACTCAAGAATAGGTAGTACTAAACAGCTTTTGAAGTTTCCTGAGGATTTAAACAAAATACTGACTTGAGCAATGCTTTAGTACAGCTTCTACCTATACAAGTTTCAGTGAAATAGGTGAAACTATCCTACCTTAGTGGAGAAGTAGGTTTGTCTCCCTTGCTGATCTTCCTTGCTCCGAATGCAGATCTGTCTGAATACTTGCTGATATGTTATACCGTTGTGCACTCTACTAAATACTTGGTCATCCAACTGAACTGCAATGTCAAAATCAGGTAGTAAAAAATAAGCACAAATTCACAGGCCTGAGAGATATTCCTTTCTGTTGGAGTTTCTTAATAGAGCAAAGAGATAAAACATAGTAGCTATTAATGTAGATAGAAATGCGCAAAGCTCTATATACTGTTGGACTAGGGCTGTGCTCTCTGGGACATGTAGTAGAAAAATAAAAGGGAATATACCCAACTTGAACTATAAATAGCTGGTGGAGGTATAATGTATGCATAATTTATATATATGACTAGAAAAAGTAAACAGTGAATATAGCCGGCTATTTGCCCAACTCTCAACTTATTACCGGCTTTAATCCTTATTTTCTTACACAGTTGCCGCTGACACTTCTGCTTTGCATACAGCAGAAAAATTCTGCTTTGCTTTAGCCAACACTTCTACTTCGACAATTTTTGGCGAAACTTCTGCTTCGCATACAATGGTGCCGGAAATGATTCGACCGGCGGCGACCCTCCCCACTGCTCCGCAACCCTCTCACCTATTCATGAACGAGCTTTGAAGCTCGAAGTTGAATGCCTAGATGTGAAGTTCGAATTCGCGGCTAAAAAATTGATAAAGGTGAATATAGGTTATGTATTTGAACTAGAAATCACTGTCAAACATTCGTTTGTTGGATTGAAGCTAAGGATTGAAGCTAAGGTGCTGTAAAACTTTAACTCAGTCTCTCTCTTGTTCTCTTTTCTGGTGCACAATTTAAGATATCTGAGTTAACATATCACCAAGCCTTAACTCATGCAGTGTACCATAATAATCAAATCTTTGAAGCTGTAAGTACTATTAAACCCTTCAACTTTTTCAAAGGAAATTCTTCTTCTTTTTTTTTTTTTTTTTTTTCTTTTTTCACTTTGAGAAGGAATTTTCTGTATCTGTGTCATTGAAATGGCAAGAGTAGAGTTGTCCCACGTGGACTTAGAGTGCTCCGGCAACAATCGCCGGAGCTCCGTCAGTGTCAATATCTCCGACGCCGATAAGGTTTCTTGTTATTCTCAGTTTTATTCCACTGCTGATGCACGTGCTAATGAGTCTAATAATTCAGTGGATATAGAAAATGGAGATGGTGAAAGTAAGAAATTTGCCACCTGCGTTTGGTAAGTGAGTGTGGGATTGCCATTGAATTGGGATTTTCCTGTAAAGATGATTTGGCTACTGCACATAAGCATTGTGCTGAAACATGGTTCAAAATCAAGGAAAGTGTTTACCCTATATTACGAGTAACAATTAAATTTATATGTGGTTTTAAAGATACGTGACCTGATTTAATATAATTAAAGAATAAACGGAAATAGAGACTAAATTTAGTGAACAATGAAAAGAGCAAACCACCAATATTGAGTAACCTTTCTGCGTTAGAATCCTTTGAAAATAAAATATGAAGCAGATAAACGAGCAAAATAGACTATAGTTTTTGTATATTGATTGTAGATTGTATCTGCCTTTACAAATAGGGGTGTCTGTTTATGTAGGAAGGGAAAAAAAATTCTATACAAGGTAAAAATCTCATTTACAAGATAAGATATCCCTAGAATTAATGGATTCAACGTCTTTACTGATTTGAGCCGCGATTCCCGCCGAGATGTTACATATCACGAGATTTCCGGTCCTTCAGTTACGCAAATATGATAATTTTACAATGAGATGTTTTACCCTGATCGGCCTTGACGATCTCGTCTCGAACGCCTTGGCTTCGAGCTTCGTTCCGATGACATCCGGTCTCGGACTTCTCTACTCGATATCCCGATCTCGGATCGGATGGCAACTTCAATCGATGCTGGTCGTCAAATTCCAAAACCAGTGCTTCCTATGCAAGCGATCGGGTTCGACCCCATACAGATAGTCCCCTCGTTTTTTGGAGAGTAATGACAAGAAACGATATGAGCCGCCACTTTTAAGATTAGGTTAAATGGACACATACTTATGGTGCGTGACGCGAAATTCGGAACGTCTAACACAAAGCATCTCGTTGATAGATGACAGCAGCATGATGACGCATGCGGCAAGTATCAAAAATGTCTTTTCATAGACCAACTGAAGACAAATTCCGCAACTTTTACGAGCGCCCATTAATGCTTTCTCATTTTGGGACTTGAACCGCCGCTTTCAAAAGAGTATAAATAACCCTTTCATTCTTCAGTTTTCAAGTTTGCGTTGTTTAAGCACTATATTCTCCAAGTTCTCTACACTTTGTTCTCAAGTGATTTCTCTCTTTACGCTTTCACCTACTTGCTTTTCCACCTCTTTAATTCCAATGGCAAAGACATCCAAGTCTGTTCCTCAAAAACAAAAACCCTCTTCCTCTCAACCCACTGAAAGGGCCGAGCCTATCGTTGCTGAGGAGACTTCGACAGAGCCTTCTCTAAAAATGTTCGTACCGTTCGGATGCTCAATCGGCTCCGACTTTAAGGTAGAGAAGGCTTCTTCTGTACCGGGCCGGGGTGAATCGGTCGTTAGATATATTAGTTCGATCACGAGCAACCATCGATAGGGTGAAGGTAGAATGTAACTGGGCTGGTAAAGATGTGGTAGTTCCCTCACCGGACGAGGCGATTACCACCCACGTGGAGGGCCACTTGAGTGTTTACACTTACCCCTTCACATTGGGGCCTTTGGACCCCATCATTGTCGCCTTTTGCAGAAGGTACAATGTAACGCTGGCCCAGATTCACCCCTCCGTTTGGCGAATAATTCATCTTTTCCATTTTTTCGTGAGCAAGGTCGATGGGCATCCTTTCACCCTCGATCATCTGCTGCGATTATACAGTCTCCGAGTCTTCCGAGGGGGACTAATAAAACTCGCTCGCCGGGCAAGCAAAGCCCTGTTTTCGAGCATTGACGAGGATAAGGACCGAGGCTGGATGAGCCGATTTGTTCGAATAAGGACGTCGGACCTGATCCCTGCCGAAGATATGCCGTTCCATGAAAAGTGGAACATGAACCGTAAGAATCATTTTCCTATCCTAATTCGTATGTTGTCTTTCTTTTGTTATCTCACTATATTTTGCAAGATGTAGCTGTTTCTCAAATGCCGGCTGTGATTCAGCATTTGAAAGAGTGGGTCTGGAAGGTGGTAGCTCAAAGGACCTACTCAGAGCGTGCCTGGCGCGAGATATCGAAGGGCCTGTGGGAGGCCAAAAATCATGGTGAGACCGATATCACTTGTGTTCCACGCTTTATGTGATTGATGATGCCACTAATTTACTTCCTCCTTCCTTTGCAGGTCTATCGAAGGACGCTGAATTGAGGCCAATGTCCCCCAGTATAGAGGTTCCCTGCCCTCCCCCTGTCTCGGAGCAGGAAGGAGAGAAAAAGAGAAAAGAAGCCCCCGGTTCTTCTGGGCCCGAGAAGAAAAAATCGAAGCAGCGCATAGCTCGTAAGACCAGAGTTGCCGACGTGGCTGTCCGGTTGGATGATGAATCCGAGGAAGGCGGAGGCCTCGAGATTTTAAGTCGCGAGCCATTTCGGGCAGTCCCCGAGCCGGGGGTCGATGAAACTCATATTCATCGAATAGAGGACCTCGATGCACGGGCGAGAACCGGGACTTCCGCCGATGCAGGGGAGGCAGCGCAAGGAATCTCGGCCCCCCCAGAAGCAATGGACTCCCCTTCTTTCTCGGAGGCAACCCTCAATGAAGCCCCGGCTGCTAAAGCGCATTCGCCGAGCAAAGGCCATGTACCGGAAGGGCCTTTTGAAGATTTCTTCGACGGTGTGCCATCAGCTGACACCTTTGGGCTCGAAGTACCGAAGAAGAGTCCCTCCGCCGAGACGAGCATGGCATCTTTCGATCCCAAGCTGGTCGATAGATTTCCTGCTCCGAGTTCCAACCCTGATCGAAAAAGGATAATAAAGTTTGCCATTCCCGAAGACGCTAGGGCCCTTGCTGCGCCCATGGGGGTGGCTAGTTATCTTCAATGTTTGGTGACCGAAGAAGATCAGGCCGCAATGGACGAGGTGGATGAGGCCTGCTTGTTTAATGAAGCTCAACAAGCATCAAATAAGGTAAAACTTCTTATAGGCTTTGTTCGATGTTTGCCATTTTACTTTTCAATCTGGACTAACTGTCTTATTTTCTTTCATATTCGTAGGCCTCGGTGCTTCATCATGAGGCTTTTCTTCGACTAAGGGAAGAAAAGGCACGTTGTGGGTAGCTCGAAGGGGAGATGTCGGTCCTTCAGGTCGAGCTAGACTTTATGCGCAAGGAGAATGCTAATACACTCGACCAAATAGGGCAGCAACTTGACCGACTAAACCAATACCGATCCGCATTGAGCGAGCCCAAAGTAGAAACCAACGAATGGAGAGCTAAGACCAATCTGCTGACCTCGGAAAAGGAAACCCTCCAAGCTCGAGTGGTTTCTTTGGAAGAACAAGTCTCGGAGGCACTAGAGAAAATCGGGACTCTGACTAAGAGCACCGATACGCTTCAATCTCAGGTCGAGACGCTTACCTCGGATCGTGATATTTTGGTCAACGAGCTGCAATAGGCAAAATCCGAGGTTGCCACATCCAAAGCTGATGTCGATGATCTAATAGCTCAATACAGGGCCGATGCCGAGGCTGCCCAAGAGCAATCAAAGATTCTGGTCGAGTATACCAAGTGCCAAACCCGCCTTTCTGTTCTCGAAGAGTTACAAGCTCGAGGCTTTGATCTATCCACCGAGGTTGATGATGCAGCAAAGATCGAAACCAATGCTAGAAAGCGGGCCTTCCCAGAAGAAGAAGAAGACTCCGAGAATTTCGACTAAAGTCATCTGTTGTATAATATGTCGTTTTAGGATTCTCACTTTTGTAACATACTTTGCTTCATATATATGAAAGATCTTCTTTTATCTCCCTTTCGTGTTCGATCTATTTTGACTCTCTGATAATTCAATTTGTTGAATTTTCTGCCCTTCAGGCTTAGTTAAGACTTAGCTTATTTCTTAGCAGATTTTCCCTTTTCATGGCCGGTTGGGTAAGGCCTACGCCTCGAAAGGGGTCCGAGGTCTTCCTTAATAGGTCTTATTCCTTTTCGAATTTTATTAATTCGACGTGGCCTTGGCCTATTAAGAAATTAGAGTTCTGCCTTAACAGATTTCAATTCTCTTCGAGTCTAACTTGATTCGGCCTTAGGCTTTTATAAATTGGGGTTTGCCTCAGTAGGTCTTACTTCCCTTCGAGTTTCATTAACTCGATAAGGCCTTGGCCTTTTAAGAAATTGGGTTTTGCCTTAACAAGTCTTATTCCCCTTCGATTTTCGCGTGAAGTTCTGAGCAACGTTAGTTTTCGATCATGTAATAAAATTTGAAGGGGCCCTTGGGCTCGGAGACAAGATATCGGTGCCGAAAAGCTTTTATTAGCATTCAGGTGCTTGTACAATTTACTTAGGGGGTAGATCAATCTACTCGGGCACGGTACTTTCGACCGTTTGACCCTTACATTGATTCCTAACGATCTATGAGAAGTTCCCCCGAATTGAAGTGGCCAAACAATGAATCGAAGTAGATAAGCAATCTTTTGATATTCATGGTCGACCAAAGTTGTGCACCAAATATTATTGTCTTCAATAAGCGACCGATCTATGTTAGCACGATTACTGGTTGCCTAATTTAAAACCTTGCCCTAAAACCCAATTTGGGACAAAACCGGTCAAAGGAAAAAAGAGTGCTACGCGTGCTTTCAGCCCTAATGTCCTATGCTTCCTGGTTCGAAATTACCTCGTTCAATATCTGCAGACATTAGTAATATAAAACAAACAAATGAAAAAATGAAATTTCATACCTCAACAATAGTATCGCTTCAGGTGGCTTATGTTCCAATTGTTTGGCAGTTGTTTGCCCTCCATGGTTCCAAGCTTGTAAGATCCCTTTCCGGTGACCTTCAAGATGGTGTAGGGCCCTTCCCAGTTCGGTCCTAACTTTCCTTCGTTCGGATCTCGAGTATTGGGTGTGATTCTTCTGAGCACCAGGTCTCCAATGTTGAAGTGTCGAAGATGGGCTCTCCGGTTGTAATACCTTTCGATCTTTTGTTTTTGGGCCGCCATTCGAACAAGGGCTGCTTCCCTTCTTTCGTCCAATAATTCCAAATTGATGTTCATAGCTTCTCGATTCGGTTCTTCGGTTGCGTATCGGAACCTAATACTCGGTTCGCCTACTTCGACTGGTATTAACGCTTCAGCACCGTATACTAGAGAGAAAGGAGTGGCCCCGGTGCTGGTTTTCTCGGTTGTGCGATATGCCCCTAGAACCTCGGGCAGTATTTCTTTCCATTTTCCCTTTGCATCACTTAACCTTTTCTTCAAGTTTTGAATTATGGTTTTGTTGGTCGACTCAGCTTGTTCGTTGCCGTTGGGGTGATAGGGCGTCGATAAAATCCTCTTGATCTTATTGTCTTCGAAGAACTTCGTCACTTTACCGCCGATGAACTGCTTGCCATTATCGCACACGATCTCTGAGGGCATCCCAAATCGACATATGATGTTGTCCCAGATGAAGTCGATCACTTCCTTTTCTCTAACTTTTCCGTAAGCCTGCTCTTCAACCCATTTGGAGAAGTAGTCAGTCATAAAAAGAATAAATTGAGCTTTACCTGGCGAATAAGGGAGAGGGCCAACGATGTTCATTCCCCATTTCATGAATGGCCATGGCGATAGGACCGAATGCAGTGTCTCTCCGGGCTGGTGGATCATTGGTGCGTGCCTTTTGCACTCGTTGCACTTGCGAACGAACTCCTTTGAATCTTTCTCCATATCGATCCAATAGTAGCCGACTCGAATTATTTTTCGAACCAAGGATTCGGAACCGGAGTGATTCCCACATGTGCCTTCCTGTATTTCTCTTAAAATATACTCGGTGTCGCCTGGTCCAAGACATATTGCGAGGGGGCCACCGAATGTCCTTCTGAATAGGGTCCCATCATCGGATAAACAAAATCGGGCCTCCTTTGTGCGTAACGCTCTTGATTCTTTGGGATCCGAAGGGAGTTTACCCGAACTGAGATACTCTATATACTTATTCCTCCAATCCCAGGTCAAGCTTGTCGAATTAATTTCGGCATGGCCTTCCTCCACCACGGATCTCAAAAGTTGTACGACCTTTTCGGATTTGGTCTCCTCATCTTCGACTGATGATCCCAGGTTAGCGAGGGCGTCGGCCTCACTATTTTGTTCTCGAAGTATGTGCTGTAAAGTCTATTCTTTAAACCTGTGCAACGTGTCTTGAAGCTTGTCCAAATACCTTTGCGTTCGCCTATCTCTGACTTCGAAAGTCCTATTTACTTGGTTGACCACGAGGAGGGAATCGCATTTGGCTTCAATTATCTCTGCTCCCAGGATTTTGGCCAGCTCCAAACCTGCAATCATAGCTTCATACTTCGCTTCGTTGTTAGTCAATTTTACAGTCTTAATAGACCGTCGAATAGTGTTTCCGGTTGGGGGCTTTAGTACGATACCAAGCCCCGATCTTTTGAGTTCGAGGCGTCGTCTGTGAACAGGGTCCACACTCCTGAAGGAGTACCTGATTCGGTCATTAATTCTTTCTCGATCTCGGGTATTAGCGACGGCGCAAAATCGGTGATGAAATCTGCCAATACTTAAGATATGATCGAGGTTTACGGCCGACATTCGATATCGTACCCGCTTATTTCGATGGCCACTTGGCCAATCGGCCGGATAACTCGGGCTTATGCATTATATTTCTCAGGGGATAAGTCGTTACTACACATATGGGATGGCACTGGAAGTAGGGTTTTAGCTTCCTAGAGGCACTCAATAAAGCGAGTGCTAATTTTTCTAAATGCGGGTATCTAGTTTTGGCTTCACCTAAGGTTCTACTAACGTAATAAATAGGAAATTGTGTACCTTGTTCTTCTCCGACCAGGACCCCACTCACCGCTACTTCTAAAACGGCAAGGTAGAGGTATAGTTGCTCACCTGTTTTTGGTGTATGCAGCAAAGGTGGGCTAGAGAGATACCTCTTAAGTTCTTCTAACGCACGCTGACATTCCGGACTCCACGAGAAATCGTTCTTCTTTTTCAGCAAGTTGAAAAACCGGTGACTTCTATCGGAAGACCTCGAAATGAATCGGCCTAAAGCGGCTATCCGACCTGTCAGCTTTTGTACGGCCTTTACACTTTCTATAATTGTAATGTCTTCGATGGCTTTGATCTTTTCGGGGTTAATTTGTATTCCTCGATTCGAGACCATGAAACCGAGGAATTTTCCCGAGCCCACTCCAAATGTGCACTTCTCCGGGTTCAGCACATCGAACGTTTCCTGCAAATGGCTCAAATGGTCCTCTGCTCGCAGGGACTTAACTAACATATCATCAATATAAACTTCCATTATTTTTCCTAGTTGTTCTTCAAACATTTTGTTTACTAGGCTTGATAAGTAACCCCCGCATTCTTTAACCTGAATGGCATCACGTTATAACAGTATGTACCATACTTAGTGATGAAGGATGTCGTCTTGATCATCTTTGTCCATTCGTATCTGGTTATAGCCAGAGTAGGCGTCGAGAAAGCTAAGGATCTCGTGGCCAGCGGTGGCGTCGATCATGCGATCGATGTTAGGTAAGGGAAAAGAATCTTTAGGGCATGCCTTGTTAAATGTTTATAATCTATACACATTCTTAACTTATTTCCCTTTTTAGGGACTACAACTACATTTGCTAACCATTCCGGGTATTTAACCTCCCGAATGGATCTTATATTTAAAAGCTTGGTTATCTAATCTTTGATGAATGCTTGTTTGACTTCGGATTGAGGCCTCCTCTTTTGCTTGACCGGTCGAAATTTAGGATCGATGCTCAGTTTGTGAGTCGTGATCTCCAGAGGTATTCCTGTTATGTCAAGATGGGACCAAGCGAAAGAGTCTTCGTTAGCTGAAAGAAAATGAATAAGTTTGGTCCTGAGCTTGGGGCTTAAGCTCGAGCCCAGGTATACCTTCCGATCTAGTGTATCTCCTCGGAGTGAAATTTGTTCGAGTTCATCGACCGTTGACTTAGTTGCATCGGATTCGTCGGGGCCAACGAATGACTGGGGAATCCCGTAGTCATTATCCTCGAGAAGCTCCTGTTCACCTTCATTCGTTGAAGGCGATGCCTATGATTGCTATTTGGTTCTTTGGGAAGGAGCTATTAGTTTCGATACTGCTTCTTCTACTGCGAACATTTCTTTCGCCGCATGTTGTTCTCCATAAACAGTTATGATCCCATCAGTCGATGGGAATTTCAACATTTGGTGCAGTGTTGAGGGTACCGCTCTGATATCATGAGTCAACGGTCTCCCGAGCAAGGCGTTGTACCTCATATCTCCTTCGATTACGTAAAATTTCATTTCCCGAACGGTACCGGCAGTGTTCACTGGTAAAGTTATTTCCCCTTTGGTTGTCTCGCAAGCCATGTTGAAACCATTGAGAATCCGAACTTCAGGGATAATTCGGTCCGTCAACCCGAGCTGTTTGATAACCCATGACCGGATTATGTTGGCCGAACTACCGGGATCGACCAATACACGCTTCACCTTAGTTTTGTGTATAAGCACTGATATTACTAAGGCGTCGTTGTGGGGTTGTATGATTCCTTCCGCATCCTCCTCGCTGAAGTGGAAAGTTCCCTCCATCGCATAATCCCGAGTGCGCTTTTCTCGGGTGATGGATATTTTAGTGCGTTTCAATATCGGACCTTGGGGTGTATCTACCCTACCGATTATCATATTGATCGTATGCGGAGGCTCCTCCTGGTTTACTGGTTTATTCCTGTTCCCGTAATGGTTTTTGGCTCGATCGCTCAAAAACTCTCGAAGGTGCCCATTTTCGAGCAACCGTGCTACCTCTTCCCTCAACTGTCGACAGTCCTCTATCTTGTGCCCATAGTCGTGGTGCAGTCGACGTTGAAGTTATACTCGGATAGTCGTGGTGCTTCTCGATGGCCAGCAGTTCTCTCAAAGTTGTTTCTTGCCAATGGTCCTCGGTTACTCCGATTAAGATCGTTCCTCCTTTCTCGTTTGGGGGAACCTTGCCTTACTAGAATAGCCTTTCGGTCTCCAGGGTATGGTCGATGCCTGTCTCTGCTCGATCTTGGCTCTCGATAAATATCCCTTTGAACCCTATCATGAGTTCTGATGGGGTTAGTGGATCCCGAGGGGGCTCCAAGTTGGTCGTCCTCGACCCTAATCTTCGATTGATATCGGTTGTGTATATCCGCCCATGTGGCAACCGGATATTCAATCAAGCTTTGTTTAAGCTGTTGTGAAGTCGTTGAACTTCGAGCGTTGAGTCCTTGGGTGAAGGCCTGTACGGCCCAATCATCAGTGACCGGTGGTAGGTCCATCCGTTCCATTTGAAAGCGAGATACGAATTCCCTGAGCATCTCGTTATCTCTTTGCCTAACTTTAAATAAGTCCGATTTCCGTGTCTCGACTTTGATGGCACCCGCATGAGCTTTCACGAAGGTGTCCGCAAGCATGGCAAAAGAATCGATGGAATTCGGGGGCAAATTGTGATACCAAGTCATTGCCCCCTTCGACAAGGTCTCTCCGAATTTCTTTAAGATAACGGACTCAATCTCATCATCTTCGAGATCATTTCCCTTTATGGCGCATGTGTATGTTGTTACATGCTCATTTGGTCAGATGTCCCATTGTATTTGGGAACTTCCGGCATGCAAAACTTCTTCGGTATGGGTTTTGGGGGGGCACTTGATGGAAAAGGTTTCTGTACGAATTTCTTTGAGTCTAAACCTTTTAATACCGGAGGTGCTCTTGGAATTTGGTCCACCCTCGAATTATATGTTTCTACCTTTTTATCATTGGCCTCGATCTTCTTCTCGCTTGACTCGACTCGTCTGGTTAACTCCTCAAGCGTTTTCATGATCCCAGCGTTTGCCCCCGATCCGCCTTCGCTTGGTTCCACTGTGATAGGTTCATTTTCGGGGATAATTTCCCGAGGAAGTCCGGTCCCTATCCCATTCGAAACTTGGCTCCGATTTTGCAGCTGAGCAATTGCCGCTTGCTAGGCTTGCAACATGTTGAATATCATCCTGAGGCTAATCCCGTCCTCCTCGTCGTTCTGATTTGCCGAGCGGTATTCTCTTCGAACACTGTTCGATGGACCAGAAGTCCGATCCACATCGACCGCCATTTGGGAGTTAGCGTCGACTGGAACTTCATTACCGGGCGGCAAGTTGTTGTTTTTCGCCCTGGTGGTCAAACTCGCCATCGACGTATTGGGGGACGGATTGAGAATGTGACATGATTGTATTGTAACCTAAAAAAAAAAGTATTCTGCAAAGAACAAGTGTAAAATAGTCTGTGTGACAGAAAATTGTATCAAACGATCACTATTATCCTTAGCCCCACGGTGGGCGACAAACTGTTTACCCAAGATTACGAGTAACAATTAAATTTATATGTGGTTTTAAGGATACGTGACCTAATTTAATACAATTAAAGAATAAACGGAAATAGAGACTAAATTTAGTGAACAAGGAAAAGAGCAAACCACCAATATTGAGTAACCTTTCTGCGTTAGAATCCTTTGGAAATAAAATATGAAGCAGATAAACGAGAAAAATAGACTATAGCTTTTGTATATTGACTGTAGATTGTGTCTGCCTTTAGAAATAGGGCTGTCTGTTTATATAGGAAGGAAAAGAAATTCTATACAAGGTAAAAATCCCATTTACAAGGTAAGATGTCACGACCCAAGCCGGAGGGCCGCGACTGGCACCCGGACCCTGCTCGCCGAGTGCCGGCATACTTTTCATCTAACTTTCCTTATTAACTATAAGACCTATGATGTCCGTATGAATATCAAACAACAATCATAATCAGCTAAAATTCCATACAACGACATGAACAGACACACACACACACACACACACACACACACACATATATATATATATATACCATGGCTGACACGACCGTCATGCAAAAACTATACAATAATAAGACACATCTGCCGACAAGGCAATTCCAACTGTTCATAAGTCAACCCATTGTCTATTGAGCCTCTACAAGACATAAGTAATGCAACCTGTGTCGGAACAGGGCTCCGACATGCCCAGAATGCCTTTGACAAAAAGTATACCAAGACCACGGCAAGTCCGAAGGAGGGATCTCGCCAATATCCGCTGAACTGGGCAGCCTACTGTGGTGCGGGAGCCTCGTCTATATGTCTGTCCGGACCTGCAGCATGACATGCAGCGTCCACAAATAAAAGGACGTCAGTACGGATAAAGTACTGAGTATGTAAGACGGGAAAGCATACTGTAAGAATAGAAGTAAGCGTCGGGATCAGAAACATACAACCTGTACCATCTAAATACCTCTGAGGGCGACTAACCATGAAATGCCTGATGTGCATATGCATATATACATATATATATATATATATATACGCCTCTGTGGGCCTCATCATCATCATATACATACGCCTCTGTGGGCCTCATCATCATCATACCCAACTGATCAGTGGTTGCACAATAGGTGCCTGCCCGGCCGACTATAGCGCGGTGCGGTAAAGTAAAATAGCTGTCGTCTATAGCGCGACTAAGTAGAGTAAAACATATACATATATATAGTTGCACAATAGGTGCCTGCCCGGCCGACTATAGCGCGGCGCGGTAAAGTAAAATAGATAATGCATGCTGGACTCATATGAATCATATTTTTATGGTGACGTAAGGTTGAAGAAATAACAACATATCAATCCTCCCATAGGAGGGGAAACAATATAAGCACTCCTAGCTTCTACGAGTAGAATATCTTTGGGGGCTCGTTCATTGCGTTGTATACAATTAGAGTTGTGCAAAAGAAAGAAAGGGACGGTCTCACATACCTGGTATATACTGCACCAATTTCACGCTACGCAACTGTCACAACTCCTTAGTCAACAATAAAAGAAACGATTCTATCGTTATTCTTCAATTGTTATAGTTATTATCAACCACAATCCTAAACTTATATGGTGTTTCTCCACACCTTTCTTCCTCCAACACTCCACAAAAATAGTGGTAAAACATGCAGCCCAACAGCAATCCCGAAACAACCACAACCCAGTCCATTACTAACGATTAGCTTGAACCCATGGCTTCCAATCACCATCCCATGAGTTCTTACATGTATGGAACGAAATACCATGAATTCCCAGGAGAAAGAATGTATGAAAAGAGCAGTAGCTTACCTTGCATGTTGGATGACTCAGCCCTCTTCTTTAGTTCTTCAATTTCTAGGTCTCACTCCCAACTAGGGCTTGAAAGAGAAGAAAATCAGTTAGGGCCTTTCCTTAGTGCTTCAATTTCTAGATTCCTTTCCCCAATTAGAACTTGAAAGAGGGAATTCAATTTGGGTTTGGGTGGAATTTTGGGAAAGGGGTCGTAGGGGTTCTATCTCCGTTGGGGAGGTCTGAGGTAAGGATGAAATAACCCTCTTGGCCGACTTTGGAACTTATATACTTGTCCTTTAATTTGGCAAGTAAGTGGTACACGTGTCTGACGCCTGCCGGTTCTGCGATCGCATTTACGTTGCAGAATCAACATGCGGTTCGCATTTTGGACGCGAATCTCAGCCCAGATATCTGTCTCATTTTGCGATGAAGGATGTCTGATTTGCGGTCCGCATTTTCAGTATGCGATCGCATACTGACCGCGTTCCTGACACAGATTTCTGCCCAGAAATCTGTTCCAGTTTGCGATACATTATGTAAAATATGCGGTTTGCATTTTGGAAATGCGACCGCACTTGTGACTGCATTTCTGGCACTGACCTTTGTCTAGAAATCTGTCTTCGTCTGCGATTTCAGTGTGAGAAATGCGGCTCGCATGTGGGTTTTGGGGTAGCATACCCAGCTTTGCGAAGCCTTTCGTTCTTTTCTTGACTCTTTGAACTCTTTTCCCGGTCCTTAGGCCCTTATATGTAGACTATCTTACGGCGCAATCTAACGTACGAAATTTACGGGTTGTAACATAAGATATCCCTAGAATTAATGGATTCAACGTCTTTACTAATTTGAGCCGCGATTCCCGCCGAGATGTTTACATATCACGAGATTTCTGGTCCTTCAGTTACGCAAATCTGATAATTTTACCCTGATCGGCCTCAACAATCTCGTCTCGAACGCCTTGGCTTCGAGCTTCGTTCCGATGACATCCGGTCTCGAACTTCTCTACTCGATGTCCCGATCTTGGCCTATCGGATGGCAACTTCAATCGACGCTGGGCGTCAAATCCCAAAACCAGTGCTTCCTATGCAAGCGATCGGGTTCGACCCCATTAAGGAAGTAAGTAGAGACCAAAAACTTGAATTTGTTTTTTTATTTGAATTATCTTTCGTTGTTTTAATTTTATGGTTGGTGAATCGTGAACCGCGGATAATGATTAGTGAGCTTTATAGCTTGAATTTCCATTTTGTTCCATAAATTTTAGGATTTAAGTTATATAATACTAAAAAGGCAGAATAGTGCACTAAGCTATTGCTATGCGCGGGTCCAGGGAAGATTCGAACCATAAGGGTCTCTTGTAAGCAGTCTTACCCAGCATTTCTGCAAGAGACTGTTTCCACGGTTCGAACTTGTGATCTCCTAATCACATGACAACAACTTTACCAGTTACGCCAAGGCTACCATTCTTAATTTATATAATACCGGTAGTGTAAAAAATTTTAACCAGCAGTAGCATATTAATTACTAGTGTTACCAGGTTAATTTAAGGTTTTACCATGTTGAAGCAAAGGGTCAATTGATTTACTGCCTTTTTAAGATAATTCCTCAGCTCATTAAATGTAATGATCGACAACTCGACATGATGTCCTTTTTTGGGCTTATGTTATGTCCTAAACTCTTACGTATGTCCTAAATTCTTACACTTTAAGTTTCCAATGGAATGATTAGGTGATTCTTGTTTTGGAAGTGTGTGCTTTTGATAATCAGTAAATGATCTGTAAGAATAATCTTTTTCTGAAGACTGAAGTTTGGTCTTGATTGTTGTCTGTTTTATGGGAAAAAGATGCTATGATATATTTTAATGGAAAAGACAAAAGCTAATTACAGAAGCTGGACAAGAATAAAATGAAATGCAAAAGAGTAAAGCAATGATAGGTATAATTCAGATTTGTAAGTACAGCAACAATTCTACCTACTATCCTCTATGAGCTTTAGGGACTTTAGTTCCTAAATTCTAACTAAAATTTAACATGCACATTCATTATCCAAGTGGAGATTGTCCTTGAGGAACAAAGTGTTTATTTTTATCTTTCTAGGTAAAGGATTATAATATGCTGTCTGCACATGCTGCTTATTTTTTTTTTCTTTTTTTCTATGCATATCTATTCTACGATAGAAGGGGAGTTTTGACGTAACTGGTAAAGCTGTTGCTATGTGATCAGGAGGCTATGGATTCGAGCTATGAAAATAACCTATTGCAAAAATGCAAGGTAAGACTGCGTACAGTAGACTCTTGTGATCCGGCCCTTCCTCGAAACTCGCACATAGCGAGAGCTTAGTGAATCGGGTTGCCCTTTTTATTTTTTCTCTGATAGTGGCTTCTCATGTTGGCATTTTGATGTTTTACATCTTTCAGTCGGTTAATCTGTTCACATAAATTAAACTGCAATTAAATTATATCTCCATGATGTGTTGTTTTGGTTTTCATTGCACCATTGCCTGATCTCATGATTAATAAGAATGCAAATACCTTTTTTTTTTTACGTGAATGCAAATACTTTGTTAATGGACCAACCAAATATTCAAGGTCAAATAGAAGATACGGAAGTACAGAAATTGGAATTTCTATACATCCTATGCCTATGGAGGATAAGAGAATAGCATAGTTAGAGATTTGAATTCCAAGGGAAAAAGAATTTATGTAAAGGAATTTAGTGGAACGATAATTTAAATCCAAAATATCTCCGGAGTACATAATTATAAATGCGTCATATGAATTTGGATAAGTAACTGCATTCACTGTGTTGCACAGAGGGGGAGCCAGGATTTCAAGCTTATGGGTCGGGGTTTTAATTGCCTTAAGTTATTGGATTCTAAATCAATAATTTATACATATTCAATGAAAATTTTTAAGAAAAATACAGAATTCGAATCAAAGTTAGTAAGTTCGACCGAACCAGGTCTCCACGCTCTAGCTCCGCCCTCGTTTTGCATCTCTAGTATTAGTAAATGGTAAGAGTGTATTGTTTTGCTCCCATACCTTTCATGGACAATGTAGATTCATACGCAATCACTTAGCTCTTTAGAAAGTAATACGTCGGTGCAAAGAGTTAGCATCTCGTCTCTTGTCTTGTCTATGTGGGGCGGGCGAGGGGGTGTAGGGTGAGGGTTTGTTTTACTATAAGTTGAATGACGGTGATGAAGATTATTTAGATATGATCATTATCGTATGGAAGTCACAGAACAAGAAGTTCATTGTATAGACTAGATGTCCACTTAGAGTAGAGTTTTTTATATTTTATGTTATGTATTTAGAGTAGAGTTCTTTATATTTTATGTTATCTCCCCTTTGTAATTATTATATAAACACATCTAGTGGAATGAAATTAATTGTTCTACCAAAAATAATCCCTGTCTCGGCATTAGTGGTGGCTGCTCTGGCACTTCTCTCGGCCATACTGCCCAGTCAGCCCCGCCAGTTGCTGCCTCCTCCTCGGGCTCTCGCAGGCACCGGAAGCCATACCGTGGCCGCTGCCAGGCTTGCGGCATCCAAGGACACCCGCTGCGGGATTGTCCTACTCATGGATGGATCTCCAGCACCTCCCACCTCAACCTGCTGCCCCTCGCCCACTGCCTCCAGCACCTCCTGCAGCGCCTCCTGCCGCATCTCCCCGCCAGCCTGCACCACATCCATGGCAGCCTCCGCCTTGGCAGTCATTCCCACAGCCGGCTGCCCACTATGCTGCTTCCATGCCTGCTGGTTATGCTCCATATTCTAGTTATTCTTCAGCTGCCTATGGGTCCTCCTATATGCCTCCACCTGAGGCCGATTTTCAGGCTTTTCATGCACAAGGTCCGACATATGGCAGTTCTGTTTCCGCACCAGGTCCTTCATGGCTTCTTGACAGTGGCGCCACTCACCATATCTCCACCGACCAAGCAAACCTTTCCCTCCACCAACCTTTTTCGCACACTGACTCTGTCTACATTGGAGATGGGAGCGCGCTTCCTATTACTCATACTGGTTCGACCACTCTCCCTACCTCACATCGTTCTCTTCATTTACATAACGTATTGCATGTTCCTAATATGAAAAAAAACTTGCTTTCCGTCTTCCAGTTATGTAAGTCTAATGATGTGGCAATTGAATTTACTTCCTTTGGTTTTGTTGTAAAGGATCGCAGTTCGGGGACTCACCTTCTAGCGGGATGCCCTAGATAACGGCACCTATGTGTGGCCTCATCTAGCCCCTCAGCCTGTGTGTACTTCTCGGATGCTCATCCTCCCCACACTGTCTGGCATTCTCGCCTTGGTCATCCGGCATCTGCCATCTCTCGTCACATTTTATCGCATTATCAGTTGCCTTATTCTAGCTTCGCACTTAATAATAGCTGCACTGCCTGTAATTGCAGCAAAAGTCATAAGTTACCTTTTTATGATTCTTCCATTATTTCCACTAGACCGTTAGAGTATATTTTCTCTGATGTATGGACATCTCCTATTTCATCTAGTGAAAATTTTCATTATTATGTGCTGTTTGTTGACCATTTTACTCATTATATGTGGCTGTATCCGATGCGGCATAAGTCTGATGTGCGATCCATTTTTGTTACGTTTCAAGCACTGGTTGAAAATTATTTTCAACTTAAAATTAAGTGCCTTTACTCAGATAATGGGGGCGAGTATCTTGCTTTGTCCTCTCACCTTGCCACCTCTGGCATTACCCATCTTACTACCCCTCCCAACACACCCGAACATAATGGTTTCAGTGAGCGCCGTCATCGACACATTGTCGAAACTGGACTTGCTCTCCTCTTCCATGCTTCCCTACCCTTGTCTTTTTGGCCTTATGCTTTTGAGACCGCTGTGTACCTCATAAACCGCCTTCCAACTCCTACTCTACATATGTCTTCTCCATTCACCTGTCTTTTCCACCAGTCGCCTAACTACTCCAAGCTCCGTGTTTTCGGGTGTTTATGCTATCCTTGGCTTCGTCCCTACTCCGCTCACAAGCTGGATCCACGCTCTATCCCTTGTGTCTTTTTGGGCTATTCAAAAACCCGGAGTGCATATCTTTGCCTTGACCCCACTACCTCCAGACTTTATGTCTCCCGTCATGTACAGTTTGATGAGTCGGTCTTCCCTTACTCCTCTCTCATGTCCACTGCACCACGACCTACGCCCTCTACTGCTGACACATGGTGCCCCTCGCACTATGTTCTTTCTCCTGTTGTTTCTCAGACTGTTACCTCTCCGGTTCAGTCTCCCCCATCCACCGCCTCTTCTTCCCCAGCAGCCACCCCGCTACAGTCTCCACCTCCGCCGCTACCACCACCATCTTATCTTTCCACCCATCCTATGACCACCCGTGCCAAAAACAATATCTGCAAGCCTATCCAAAATCTCTCCCTCACAGCTCAGCTTCATCCTTCTCTTGAGCCTTCTACTGCCACTCAAGCCTTGAAGGATCCGAAATGGGGGGCTGCCATGTCCGAGGAGTTTGAGGCTCTTGTGCGCAATGGTACATGGGAGTTGGTCCCTCCTGATGGTATTCAGAACTTAGTCGGCTGCAAGTGGGTTTACCGAACTAAGTATCTTTCTGATGGCAGTGTTGATCGGTATAAGGCTAGGTTAGTTGCCAAGGGCTTTCATCAGCGCCCTGGTATTGACTATCAGGAGACTTTTAGTCCGGTTGTTAAGCCAGCCACCATTCGCTTGGTTCTTACCTTGGCAGTCTCTCGAGGCTGGTCTCTCAGGCAGTTGGATGTCAACAATGCATTTCTACAGGGTCGTCTTTATGAGGATGTGTACATGGCTCAGCCTCAGGGATTTGTTGACACTGATCATCCGCACTATGTGTGTAAGCTGCATAAGGCTATCTATGGCCTTAAGCAGGCTCCCAGGGCTTGGTATTCAGAGTTGAGACAGTTTTTGTTGGCACAGAGGTTTCAGAATTCTAGGGCTGATACCTTGTTGTTTCTCTTCGACCGGGCTGGTGTCTCTGTGTTTGTGCTGGTTTATGTTGATGATATAGTGGTTACTGGGTCTGATCCAGGTATAATTGATCGTTTTCTAGCTGAGTTGGCACGTCGTTTCTCTATCAAGGACCTTGGTACTCTGTCCTATTTTCTTGGAGTTGAGGTTCTACCACACCGTGATAGTCTCCTACTATCTCAGCGGAAGTACATCCTTGATTTTCTGCATCGGACTCATATGGCTGATTCCAAGCCGGTACTTACTCCTCTAGCAACTGATTAGCCGTTGTCTCTCCTAGATGGCACAACCCTGGATAACCCGACTGAGTATCGGACTGTTGTGGGTAGTCTGCAGTTTTTGGCCCTCACTCGTCTTGACATTGCTTATGCCGTGAACAAGTTATCTTAGTTCATGCATAAGCCGACTACTGCTCATTAGGCCGCGGCAAAACGCCTGCTCCGTTACCTTTGTGGTACTATTGACCTTGGTTTACTTCTTCGTCGTGTTTCTCAGCTGTCCTTGTATGCCTTCTCTGATTCTGACTGGTCCGGCAACAAGGATGATTATACCTCCAGGAGTGCATATGTGGTCTATTTTGGTGGCTCCCCCATCTCTTGGGCCTCTCGGAAGCAGCGCACTGTTGCTCGCTCTTCTACCGAGGCCGAGGCCGAGTACCGATCTGTTGCCTCCACTGCTGCAGAGCTCCGCTGGTTGTGTTCTCTGTTGACTGAGCTTCGGGTGTTTCTCCCTGCTTGTCCTGTTATATACTGTGATAACATGGGTGCTACGTACTTGTGTTCTAATCCTGTTTTTCACTCTCGGATGAAGCATATTGCCCTGGATTTTTACTTTATTCGGGAACAGGTTCAGCGTGGTATTCTACGTGTGACTCATGTTTCTGCAGCTGATCAGTTGGCTGATGCTCTGACGAAGCCGCTCTCTCGTGCTCCGTTTTTGCTTCTTCGGTCCAAGCTTGGACTTACCTACCGCCGTCCAGCTTGAGAGGGCGTATAGACTAGATGTCCACTTAGAGTAGAGTTCTTTATATTTTATGTTATGTACTTAGAGTAGAGTTTTTTATATTTTATGTTATCTCCCCTTTGTAATTATTATACAAACACATCTAGTAAAATGAAATTAGTTGTTATACCAAAAATAATTATTCTACATCTTTTCCTTATAACAATCATATCTGGTAAGGATTTTAACGTGAAGTTCAAGGGGCACTTATGTTTGTGGTGGGTGGGCAGTGTTTATGTGGACTGCGGAGAGAGGAGAAGTGGACGGTGGAAGGGAGAAAATGCGAGGAAGAAGAAAAATTCTTTTTTTTGGGGGAAAAGAAATGGCCTCAGTCTCTCAAATAAGGTGTCTCACACACACTGCGGCGTATCAGCAATGTGTGTTTAATAGGAACACTTTGGCTTGAGTTCAAAGTGTTTAACAGGAACAAGGTTTAGTTTAAGCGTTACGGTGAAAAATTAGGATAAATTTAAGGGCCAGTTATATATTTGCCTAAAATCAATAACAGAAGCCCCATATAGCCGGTGGCAGATTTATGTGGAGGGATGGGTCCATGCAGCCATAATCTCCTCCCTGAACTATGTATAAAAAGTATTAATTTTAAAATTATTTATATAAATATGTATGTGGCTACTCATGCTCAATTGATTATCTTGATATATTGATAAGTTGGTGCCCCTATGCAAGGGCGGATTTATACGGAGGGATGGATACCTGCCCTTATGCTATCCTCCTTAGATTATGTATAAGCAGTATTAATTTTTATATAAATATATTATGGCTACCCATGCTCAATTGACTACCTTGGTGTAAATTGGTGCCCCTGTGTCCCCTCGATCCCTGTTCCTTAACGTTTTTATAATTAACTTTTTTTTCTAAAGTCGCTTTTGGCTAAAACCATATCCCACGCTTTTAAGGGGGAATTAATCCTAAAAAGAAAATACATCGTCTCCCTCTCAACTCTCTCTCGGGTGACTGTGGATTCTTCGAGAAAGCAGCAATTTCTTCACCACGTTCCTTTAAAAATCTCAGGTATGTAACTCCTCTCTCTCTCCTTGCTCTGTATTTCAATTCACTCGCTGCAGCTTTCTTCTCCTCTTGCTATTCCCCGCTCTCTCTTTTACCGTTCCGCTCAATGTTAAAATCTCATGCCGAGATTTTTTCTTGTTGATGGTCATTATGATTGTTTATTTCTGAAATGAGAAGCTGTTGAATGCTATTTCTAGTGGGAACTTGGGAGAGGTAGGGCTTTAAAGTTTTGAATTTTGATAGTTTATTGAATTTGTGCACATATTGTATTTGAGAAAATGCTTGGCCGAGTTTATTTAAGTTGAGGCTGTGTTTGAGAAAATTACTTCTCCATGAATCATGATGTGTTGTTTTGGTTTTTATTGCATCACTGCCCGATCTCATGACTAATAAAAATGCAAATACCTTGCTAATTGAGCAACCAAATATTCAAGGTCAAATAGGAGATACGTAAGTTCAGAGATTGAAAGTTCTATTATTAAAGCATCTTAATACTTCATGATTTCCTTATTTTTATGCAAGTTCGTAGGAAATTAGGAGTACCATTTAATTGAGCTCAATGATGAGTATCACAAATTATGACTTATTATTTATTTGTATATCTGCATAACTGTATCAAACGAATGCGGAAGTGTGTCTGATTGCATTAGAGAATATAGTTGGTGGAGATTAAACTTCTATTTCTAATTCTTTCCCCTTATATGCTGACATTACTTCCAAAGTTATTTTGCCAGAGTTGTTTTGTGCATAGAAACTTGATGAATCAGTTTGTGGAAAGTCGAGGACACTCATAATTGCCATTGCTATTTCCGAGATCAATGGACGACTCAATGAAACAATTGCAAGAAAAGCTTATTAAGGTTGAAATAGAAGCTGAAAATCTTTTATTAGCTCGGCAACAGGTACTTGAAATGCCCTCTAGGTTGAAGCAAAATTCTTTCTGCTCAAATGTATAAACAAACTGTGTGTAATGTAATGCAGTTAATTGAAAATGATAGAGTGAGGAATGGGAACAGGGAAGCATTAACTGCACTAAGGAGGAGGGCCAAGACGACAAAAACTAGCGTTCCTACACCGTTTGAGTCACTAATGAGGGATGTTGAATCAAGACCACTGGTGAAAGAGGTTTGTCCAACCTGTGGTAATCATGATTCAAAGGAGAAGACTTGGGTCATGTTCCCGGGAGCTGATGTATTTGCTAATATCCCTTTTCATGCTGCTCATACCATATTGGAGAAAGGTTTCTTTCTTACCACATTTATGTTGTGAATATTTATTAGAAAGTATGCACTTGTTACACTTTCTATATAAACTTTATGCGAGTATAATTCATCCCCTTAATCTGAGCGATTGAGTTATACATGAATGCACGAGGAAGAAGCTTCTATATGTGAAAATATGTGCTGTTTCAGGAGCTGCATTTTCAGAGCCAAAGCTTTACCAGTCACCATTGAAGAAGAGCAATATATTAGAATTAAATTGCTTAAGAGCAGATAGAAGTTATATTTATTATTTTTATTATTTTATAATGAAAGCTGATAGAAGTTATTTAAGATGTAGACAAATTTCTTGAGAGTTGAGTCTTTTTCCTCTCATGAATTGGGTTGCAAGTGAGGTTGCTCTTGTTACAAGATCAACTTCTAACCAAGAGGGTAGAAGTTTGAACCACCGAGGGAACAAAGTGGCAAGGGCCACTGCTGATTCCTGAGAGCAGGGGGTTTGGATTTGAATTTATCACATCAGAGAAAGAAAAACGAGAATACTCCTGAGGGCACAGGGTTTGGAGTGGGGTTTATCACATTAGAGAAGAAAAAGGAGAACACAAACAGTTTTTACAACTATTAAGATTAGAATGAGCAAAGAATAGCGATAGGCTAAAGTAATGATGCATGATCTCTACCGGATACTGCACCAAGTAGAGGATAGACAAGTGATGGCGGTGAATTTGTAGAGACTGAACATTCCTCTGATCCATTTTATAAATGACGCTCTATTTGGAGAGCCAAATAATTTTTTATAAGATTTTCTAATACGTTCTTAAATATTCTAGGTTTAAAAGGCTACATACTTCTTATTAGTTTCTAATATACATTAAGTAGACTTGTTTGACCTTTCTAATCCAAATTGTGTCATTCTTTTTCAATGGAGGATCACTTATTGCGACAGTCTAAGCATAAAGGTAGGGCGTATACTTGCAATGAGATGGATTTTACTGTAGAGGATTTTATCTTGTTTCTTGGATTTCTTATTTTGTGTCTATCATTTTGTTTCATATTGCCTTAGCACCCTCATTTCACATAAATTAATGTTCTTAACTTGCGTATACTTAATTGCCTAACAATGTTTTGTGCTCTTTTTTCGTCTAGTAAGTAAATAATTTTCTAGACAAAGACATCCCAGGAGGCAACCTATATTACTACCAGTATACCTTGCCCACTTTCTGACATCCCTTCGAGCCCCATATTTTTGTGCAGTCATGCTCATGTGAAACTTAACAAATTTAGCATTGATTGCCAGTTGTTTAAATTTTTTTACCTTGCTCTTTCATATGAGTAGATTTCTAGTCCTTATCAAAGCCAACCCCATCATGACTCGCCACATTAGGGTGGTCTTATTGAGTGTAGGAAGGATTTTATGCAAGTTGCAGCACTAGAACGACCATTAACTTTAACTTCTGTCTCCCTTTACTTTTCTCTCTTTCATAATTCATTTCCTTATTCTTGCAGAGAATTCTAGTGTTTCTTTGGTCTTTTACTCTGTTTCAATATTTGAAATATGAACCGGTCCAAATAGTTAGTTACTTGATGCAGATCAAACTATACTTGATTTCGAAGTGAAGAAACTCCAGAGCTTTGTAAAGGAGAAGTCTTTATGGATATCGGATCAAGGAGTTCTTGCAGATAGTATTAATCCAGATGTCCTCAGATCTATGGTGACTTTAACTGACAAACCAAAGTAAGCTTTGGCGGTTGCATTGCCCTTTTAATCTGTCTTCCTCTAAATGTTTTATGCCTTGATGTATATATTTTTTCTTTTGACCATTCAGGACCGAGCAGAATGAGTAATCAACAAGTGTAATAAATATTGCATATGAAGGTAAATCTTTGTACTCCCTACCTCTTGCACATCTGTGCATTGGTACTTAGAACACCAGCATCTCCATCTTAAAAAAAACACTTGTAGCATTTGCATCCATCAAGAAACAGATTGTAGTTTGAAGGTGGTGAAATCGTCTTTCTTTGTTTATTAATCAGTAACTCGCAGCATATAGCAAGAGAGACTCTTCAGGTGCTTTCAGCAATTGAAGACCTAATTTAAAACTGTGAGCAGCAATATTCTTGACGGTAGTGTTAGCAATGTAGCTAGCTGGAGAAATTTTGGGTGGAGTTTAGTCAGTTTGTTTATCTTCCTGCTGGGGAATTGACTTGTAAATCTGAGGTGTATCTCATGTCATGAGACTTGTTTGTTAACATGCTATTAGCAACACTCTGAAATATGTTGTTAGAAACAAAAAATCAACCCTTATTCACACTTTTGTATCATCACATTATGTAGCGCATTTCCTTCATCCCATAATGTGGACGAGAATGTTTATTTCAGATACCGTGATTAAGCTTCCAAGGTACCGTTGAGTTTTGAATCAATATGTTTTTTCTGAAAACACAGTTTGGTCCTTTCGAGTTGTGGTTCATAATTCTTCTAGTGATTATCTAATGTCTAGACTTCTGAGCAATCACCAAGAGAGTGTTTCTGGTTCTGCATTAGAGAAGGGAAAAAACGAAAGTTATTGGAGACTTGCTTCACACTTGGGTGTAAATATCAATGTCAATGTGCTGCTCACAGTTGTCAAGATTGTATGGTTCAGTTAGGGAAAATGAGCAGAATTTGATTAGCGCCGCCTCTTTTTTCCTCTACAGCTCAAAATCATGTATAAGTTGCCTGAAAGATTACAAACTATATTATCTCAACTGGATGATAAATGGTACATACATTTATGTTGGAGTTTGTGCATGGGACTTTGCTATTCTTCTCGCTAGTGCATGCTTAACAGCAATTGGCCGTTTCTATTTCTCAACTTTGGCAGAGAATGGGGATTAGATAGAAAAATAAGGTATCTAGGGTCCTCCTTTTATGATCATTGTACCATAATTGTTTCGTTCCACATGTGGGAATATACTGGGTATGTTGTTGTTCTCTCGGTGATCCCTCCCCCCTCTTTTGGAAAAAGGTAGAATGATTTGGTATGATAGTGTTGTGCAAGGAACAACTTCACATGTGAATCCTTCGACCAATAGTGAAAATGGACAATTGTGTCCTGATATTTAGGGGACCTCCTAAATTATCTCTGTGGAAATAAATTATTCTCTGAACTGCTACAATGAAGAAGGAGAATTATTTGTTAATAATTGGTATTATAATCATATTTTTCGCAGTAAGTCAATGTGCATGCTATAGTCGAGATTCGAGAGTGAAAATTGTTGATTGTGTCCTAACCTTGGAAATAGATCTCCTATATTTGCGGAAATAAATTCATCTATAAACTGCTATATATAAATGTACCCCAATGAGCAAGTTTTAAAACGATTCTTAATCTTTTACCTTTTGGACAAACGATGTTCACGTTCGAACAAAAATAGTTGGAAGGAGGAAGGTGCAATAAATGACACCATTCTTGGTATGATACACTTGGCATTACATGTTTGTGAGAGAGACAAAATTAAAACATAGTTGTAGGACCACAACACCATAAAAGTGGACACATTTTTCATCTTCCGAAAGTGAATGATTGTACCCTATTGTAGTTGTGTTTGTGATTTTCTTGGCAACTTCTCTTCGTCAAGGTATTGTCTTCATTGATAAGTACTACCCTTTGTTCATGGGCCAGCACAGCTGGTAGCAGCAACCTTTATCATTGTTCTTGTTAGACACTCCTATAATTGAATTCATCTGAAAATCTTGGATGGAATTAAGACGAGTTCTTGAGTTGAATTGAACTCATTGTTTTCCGCTCTAATTGCTAGATCTTAATTTCGTTGTTGCTAGTAGATATATAGGTATTGAAGAGGCGGGTGGGAAGAGCCGAAATGTCGACCCCTGCCTCTGCTTGTACTCCCAATTATTGGAAATGCATTTATGATCACTACTGTCATTTTTTAGCCATCATTAAGAGTTGTGAGATGGTGACAAGACACAAAGAAACAAGACGTTTGTTTTGCCTCTGTAGCCCCACGAGACTTTGGTATTGCCAGGGCGTTTGCAGTAGTTGGTGAGGCCTTGCTTTATTATCTGATCATCCGATTAATGATCAACATTCTCCATATATAATACACATGATGACAAGTGGCTACCAGAGGTGCTTAAACATATATATCAAGATAAGCATAAGCTAAAACTCAATTAAGTTACAGCTTTTTAGCAAATTGCAATATACGCTTAAATACAAGTAAAAGTAAATGGCAATTACAGAGAAAGAAAGGGATGTCTTTAAGATTTTTAGAAAAGGCCACACTGAAAGCTATATCATGTCTTCACAGACATTGTTATAACTAATCATATCTCAATTAATTGACATAACGGGTTGCAGTCTCTTTATATGATATTTGATAATATTCATACTTTCAGCTAGCTTATAGGGATTTTGTATTAAGTCCAAAATCTATTTCTTCTCAACAAAGTATCACCGCTAGATCCATCTTTTTATTACTATTGTAAATTGTAAATTTTAATGTTAGACTCTCGTGTTATGCTATTTACACTCAAGTGGTAGTCCCAGGTGTGGGGCTAGATGCTTTCGAGAAACCTAGAGAAAAGATATCTTTATAACATGCTAAGTGTTCAGTAAAAGATCAACTAGATTTACAATTGTAATTCAATTTTAAGATTTGTCCCATAAAGCAAGACAAGAAGTTAACGATATGGTGTGTGTAATTGGTTAGATTTGCAACATGACATTTAATTACATATGGTTGAGGCGTAAGTATTATTCGTCTAGTTCTTTCACGTTTGAAACTTCCTTGGTACCGAACTACCGACTCATATTCTTTGAAAACTTAACTTTGTTTGTCTTCTTTGGATATTATGAGTTACATTTTGTTTGCATTTTGATCACATTCTTACGCTCGATTGAACAGACACAAAAGTCACATATAAAAAAAATGATGCGAGCTCACAATTACAGTTTCTCTTATCTATCATTATCCCCACTTTCATAAGTCATAAATTCATTGTGTGGGAGACATATCTTTACCATTGGTAGAAAATTAGGGGTCGTTTGGTAGGAGATATAGGAATAGTACTGAATAGAGTGTAATAGTAATGTTGATATTAGTTTCGTAGAGATTATTTTTTATTCACTGTTTAATTTAGTGTATTAAGCATTGCATAATTTTTTAGAAAATTAATTGTTTATAAAAATACCCTGCACATTCTTTAACTTTGTATACTATTTTTATTGCAACAATTTTATTACTGTCCACACTCTTTAATTTCTCTAAAGCTAACCTTTTTTTACAAGAGAGAAAAACTAAAAGAGAAATGTAATTGAAATATTAAAGTTAAAAGAGAAGAAAAATTTAATTGCATGACATATAATATAACATATCAATTATTTAAAAAAAAGGTAGATTTGAACAAATAAAGAAAACTTCAGTTTATACATTGAACGAATTCAAAATCAAATTTAATATTAAATATGATAATTTTTTTTTATTATGAGTAGAGTGCTAAGGGGGAAAGTTAATTAAAATATCACAATATAAAAATATGGCGAAAAGTATTTGGAACAAGGTCTGAGAGATTTGAGGGTTAATTATGTCTTTAACTAAGATTATACAAGTAAATAAGTTTGGTATTGCTAATACCCTGGTTTGCTATGTATTAGCTATAAGTATGATAATATCAAATAGGGTGTATAACTAATGTTTGTATTAATCATACGTAGGTTGAAAAAATATACTAAACAAGGTACTACTAATATACAAAATTAATGCATGCATTATTTTTTCTAACGCACTCTACCAAACTGACCTCTTGGAGCTACAATATCGTCTCTTTTATATACTATAGTAATTTATGGGGTGTGTGATGCAAAAAGAAAAAAAGAAACTAATAAGTGTACTTACATATGAAATGAATATGTGTGTGTTTGTTCCAAACTTCTGATGTCAAGCATACTTTTGTCTGACTAATAGCTTGTTCGGTCAAATTGGAGAAATTAGTTTTTTTCAATAGTGCTTTTGAAAAAAATACTTTTTGAGAGAAGTATTTTGTGTTTGGCTAATCACTCAGAAAAGTATTTTTGAACAATAATTTGTGTTTGGCCAAGCTTTTCAGAAAGTGCTTTTAAGTAGCAAATTACGAATAAGGACATGAATAGATTTACTTAATAGTTAATATTATAAGTAAATAAATAATCTTAAATTTTGTTTAATTAAAGGCAATAATTAAATCTTTTTATTTTGTTTAAGTAAAATAAGAAAATAAAATTTAAAAGTACTTAATTCTTTCAATATAAGTTAAATATATTAAAAATCATTCAACAAATATAAAAGCATTCACCCCTAAAGTCACTATATATTAGAAAGCTATCTTAAAAATAATAAGAAATATTTATACATTAATATCCTAAGTATTAGGTTTAACAGTTATTTTGGTATATACTATATTTTGTTAAGGAAATTTTTGGTAAGAAGAAAAGTTAAAACTGCTTCTGCTTCTACTTTTGGGAAGAAGCTATTTTTTTCTGCTTCTCAGAAACTGTTTCTCTGTCTTCCCAAAAGCACTTTTTTCCCCCAAGAAAAAACTTAACCAAATACCTCAAGTTAAAAAAAAAATACTTTTGAGAAAAAAATACTTTTGACCTCTTGACAAACAATATGCTATAAGGGGACACTCACTTAGAGTCAACTCTGTGGCAGACTTTTTCCAACCTAATGCAATAAAACTCTGAAGCCACCTTAAATATTTGAATAATTATTTCTTCAAAAACAATTGAAGCAAAAAAAAGGAACAAAAATAAGAAAGGAAAAAATGAAAGTTACATTCTTATTACTTGCTTGCCTTATGCTGAACCGCTGAACCTAAAGTACTTGGTATGCTATGGACTGCGGGGATGGGAGGCTTTAGAATTTGCTGTAGGAAATTACGAATAATAAAGTTAATTTATTAAATGGTCAGTCAACTTATTAAGTTTTATAGGGACGTTACTGAATCAGTAGAATCAATGAACTTATGATTGAATACTCGGAAAATAAATTTGGCCAACAAAATATATTAAATCTGACCGAAAAGTTAAAGTAAACATAACAATTACGTAACATGCCAGATTGATCCGACAAAATTATTGTATTACAGTAAAACTCGGGGTCGATGGTATATATATAATTATATACTAGTCGGACAGAATTAGTCCCTGGCATTTGTACAACTACGTACGTTGAAGATTTCGTGAAATAAAAGTATATGCATACAACAGTCTGTCAGGCGTTCTTAGTAAATAATATGGATCATAAATTTGCACGAAAAATATATAGATCTTTATGTAATTTCAAATTAAAATAACAGAGAAAGAGTTCTCCTTTTCATCTTTAAATATAACTATTAGAGCTTCACATTTATTTTATGCTCCAAACATGCATGTATCTAAAATTCATAGCTCGGCTAATTTAGATTCAAGCGGAGAAAGGCCTATTACAGGTTGTAAACAGTACAAGAAATCTGCGTTTTAGCGGCAACCTTAATGGAACTAAGAATTCATGATTTAGTGGCACATATTAGAAGCGATCTGCAAAAGTCGCCGGTAAACTTTTTTATTTTATAGCGACTTACTAAGTCGCCACAATAAATATATGATTTGTAGCAACAAAATAAAGTCTCTATTAAGTATTGCCACTAAAAGACAAATTTCTTGTAGTGAAAGCATCCTCCTATAAAGGACTCTTTAATTTTAAGACTTGAAATCAAGACTGTTAATTATGAGTGGCGTAATTTGACTTTTACCGGGGGCATTTGCATCTATACTCAGTTTTAGGATCATAATTAAATTTATACCCACTTTGCATTAAAACTTTGCATGACTACCCATTTTTAGGATCAACCTCATACTTATCGGGTCTGAAGTTAATAGTCAAGTACAATGCACTTAAGGCCAATTAAGTTTAAAGTGCAAAAATTGCACTTAAGATGCACTTAAGGCCAAATAGGTCTGAAGTGCAGCAAATGTTTTCATGCAAAGGTCAAATAGGTCTAAAGTGACAAAATTGCACTTCAGATACACTTAAGGCCAAATAGGTCTCACGTGCAACCAATGTTTTCATGCACTTAAGGCCAAATAGATCTGAAGCAAAAAAGTTGCACTTAAGGCCAAATAGGTCTGAAGTGCAACCAATATTTTCGTGCACTTACGGTCACGTAGGCCTGAAGTGTAAATTGCCCAGAAACAAAAATTTGTTCTTCGAATTTTAACAACCTAATACACGATTTAACACCTAAATCTACTCTAAATAAGCTCAAATTTGACACATAACCTCCAAATATCACGAACAACAAACCCCAGTCATCAATAGGCCAAAACAACATTAAATTCAACAAACTCATTTTGCAATTAAGAAAAAGAAGAAGAAACCCTAAGTAGTAATAAAAAATAAAGCGTACAATAGCTCACCAGTGTAAAACACCATAAACTACCTTAAATTTTTTCACAGCGAGGAAGAAGAAGAAGAAAATGATGATGATGATGATGATGATGATGATGATGATGATGATGAAGAAGAAGAAGAAAAGGGAGGAGGAGAAAAATGCCTAATATTATCTAAGTTTTGGGTACAAATTTAAAAAAAATTAAAAAATAAATACATGTTATAATCAGAGCGACCAAATAGGAAACCCCATGCAATTTTTACCTTTTGCCATCAACTATATTATATTCTTAATTAGTTGGGTTAGAATAGATAACTTTGGTGAAACTTGTAAATAAAAAAGTTTAATTGTCGTGCATGATAATTCACTGCTTCCATCTAGTGGTGGCAAAATAGATTAAAAAAACAGTTATCCATCCATATTATATATTAAAAAATAGGTTGGATAATGAATTTTTAAAAAAATGATCGAATGTGAATAAGATCCATATTATTACTTAAAAATGGATAACCAATGGGTTTAACTATTATATTTGCAAAGACTCAAATTTGAGGTTCCTCAAGTTTAGAAGATTATGTATTCTCCCAAAGTGATCATAATTAAGAAGTCATGGATAATATGAATACACATATTATCCGCCGGTTAAATCATTTCCTATCCGTATAAAATATAGGTTGGGTCGGATAATTTATCTATTTTTACATTATCCACTCTCGACCTGCCTATACGACCCGACCCGCTCGTTTGCCACCCCTACTTCCATCTATAATATGATCTCCTCACCTCTTCCCTGTATGGCTGTACTTAGGCCATCTCCAACCCTACTCCATTTTTGCCTCCAAACTCCATTTTGGAGTAAAAAATAGAGGAAATTTTGCTCCAACCCACCTCCAAATTTGCCTCCATTTTGAAGGATGAATAGTATTACTCCAAATTTGGAGTGACACTATTCATCTACTCCATCACTATTTCCTACTTTCTTTTGTTATTTAACCCTTTTAATTTATCATATTATATATATCTAATTATATTTATCTAATATCTTTATAATATTAATTTTATATCTTAATTTTGGCGTATAATTTTGTTAAATTAATTTTTGTGCAAATATTATTTTTATATAAAATTATAAGTTATAATTGTATAGAAAAATATATAACCATCACAAAAATAAAAGGTGCAAATATAAAATACAAGATGTATCGAAAAGTGAAAATTGAAAATACATGAAATAAAAATACATTAAAATTGAAAATACATAAAAAAAAGAAATTACATTATATAACATAATAGTTTAGTAGGGACCTAAGTCGTTTCCTGATAAACCAAAATCATTAAAGAACTGAGTGAACCGGGCAGAGGATTGTTATGGTTGTGGTTGTGAAAATTATTTTCTTTTATCCGTTATTTATTTTTGTTCTTGTCGCAAAAATTCACGATGATTCGGATCGAGGTGGGAGCATACTAGAGGTGGGAGTTGAATATTTAAGTAGTACTTAAACTAAATTTTAAACTACATGTAATATATATTGAATTATCTTGTATCTCAATGATTTCACTTTTATTTGAATTATTCTTTAATATGTATAATCTATATTATTTGCGTATGAATTATATAATTTAAAAATTTATGGTATAAAATAATTTTATTTTAAATGGTTATATAAGAAATAAATATGAATTATATGAGATGAATATGTAAAAAAGAAAAAAAGAAAAGATTTGTTTAATGAAAATAAAAAAAATAAAATTTAAATAAAAATAATAATATAATATAAGAGAGAAGATATAAAAAGAAATATTATTTTTAAAAAAAAGATAGAGTAATGATGGAGTTAGTTTACTCCATTTTGGAGTTAAATTTAGATGGAAGGTCGGAGACGCTCTTACTATTATTCTCAACTTCTTTCTCTCTCTTCTTAGGTAGAAACACAAACATAGAGAGAGAAGAGAATTATTGGAGGAGCTACAAAGATGCCATTACAGAGAGAAAACAAATGTGTTTCAACTAATAAATGTGTTTCTCAAGTTGTTTTGTTTGATTAAATGAATGGCCATGTACAGTAGGTTTGAATACTTCTAAATTTTTCTCTCTTTATGTCTCTCTTATTCCTCCAAACCTTTGCTTACCTCCCCATTATCCCAACAATCAAACACTAACAAAATCTCACTCGTGTATGAAATTAGATATATAATGAAACAATCAAAATGTTATATATTTCAAAAAAAAAAAAAAATCGAATTTCTATCTAAGTTTCATTCAGCAAGAAAAGCAACAAGTCCGTCATAAGCCGACATGTCTCTTAAAGACGTTATAAAACTCAACACAAAAAAACTTTATTTGTTCTTTTGTTGAGAACTCAAAAAGATAGGAAAAAAATATGTTCTTTTTTCTATTTATTGCTATACCTACATATAAAGCACACCTACTAAAACTCTTTTCACTGAATGCTAAACAGTAAAGTCTTTAGCTGCAGCCTTTTTCACTCCACAAAATCTTCCCTGACAGATTTCTTCCCCACTCCATCCTCACTTCAAAAATTCCTCCAATTTCATATAGAGATAGTGTAATTTTCAATTTCTTACCTTTATTTGACTCGATTTATACACAGCTTATTGGCAGTGAACAGATTTTCCTTAGTGAAGAAAATCAAAGTGAAAAAGTTAGGAGAAATTATGCTGGACTATGAATGGGGAATTGGCGAGGAAACAACCCAAGAAACTGACCAAAACGATCAATTTTTTTACCCTTTTGTCAACCCTCATGCCCATTTTCCTCCTCTATCAAACCCCCCCGACCAACAACAACAACAAATACAAAATCATCAATTTCCCCTTTTTCAAACAACTCCAAATAACAACCATTTTAACTCCTCGTACAATCCACACGCTAATGACGTTCCCTACTCGCAAACACATCATACATCCATGCTTTCTCTACAACCAACCGGTTCGGCCGGGTTAAATATGGTTTTACCAAAAAGCGAACCCCAGTTTGTGGGTGGTATTGATTTCACTAATACTAGTAGGATTGGGTTGAATTTGGGCGGAAGAACGTATTTTGCATCAGAAGACGATTTCGTGAACCGGCTCTTCCGATGGACTAGGGCGGTGGAGGCCGGTTCAGTGAACTCGCCGAAGTGCCAAGCTGACGGCTGCAACGCTGATTTCACTCATGCAAAACACTACCACCGACGACATAAAGTGTGTGAGTTTCACTCCAAAGCTGCCACTGTTATTGCCGCCGGTTTGACTCAGCGCTTCTGCCAACAATGCAGCAGGTTATATTACGTTGGGAAAAAATATTTTTGCATCAAATCACACTTTTTTATGATAAATTATGTGATAAATAGAGTACTAATTAGCTTTATTCTTTTTATGCAAAAAAAAAAAAAGAAGAAGAAGAAGATATAATTAGAAAATTTGGACTGTTTTTGCCTTTCCACGTTTTTTTCCTTTTCCACATTACAATAATCACTGTAATATAGCAAAGACAATGCGTCGTTCCAACTTTCACGGAGATGGGAAAGTGAGATGATGGAAATGCCCTTTGGTATGTTAACGAGCATGGGATTGGGAGGGGATATATCCTGAGGGCATTTATGTCCGTAGAATTATGTTCCTCAATAAGTTTGCTACCCCGTTATGACATGTTACGTACTGTCCTATTTTTGCTTCTTATAGTAAAGACAGCATTTTCCGTTTTGGTTTAAGCATTAAAAGAAAGAATCATCAGCTTTAATCAACACAGATAAAAGGACATTTAGCATGCAGTTTTTATTAATTTCTTCTTAACTTCAATTTAATTAGTACCATTATTTCATAATTATTCTGATAAAAAAGCTGCACGGCAGGTTCCATGTTATGTCGGAATTCGATAATGGGAAAAGAAGTTGCCGGAAACGATTGGCAGATCACAACCGGAGAAGGAGGAAGAATCAGCAAGTAATCAACAAGAAGCAGCCTCAACTTGACAGCGCCCTGAATTCATCATCCGACAAGCTTCATTCAAGTAACTTTCATCTCCTAGGGCTTTTTGGGATTTAAATATAGTACTTTCTACGTTTCGATTTATGTGAACCTATTTTCTTTTTAGTGCATGCTAAAAAAAGTGACAATTTTTTATATTTGGAAACAATTTGCCTTTATTCATTGATTTATAGCCACACAAAATATATGTGTCTTATTTTATATCACAACTTCAAAAATTTTCTTTTTTTTTTTTCTTAAATTTCGTGCTCAGTCAAATAGATTTATATAAATGGAAACGAAGGGAGTAATATATATTGATAACGCAAAGAGGAGGATCGCATTAGGAATATAGCCAACATAAAACTATAGTGAATTCATGATGAATCCTCACAATACTGATAATTCTAATTACAACGTAAGGATTTTTTTATAGTGTAGTTTAATTAACTTGTGATAGCATATTAGTTACAACACATCAATTTTACTATATTACTGGTCAATTAATACAAATAATAAAGATATTAATTATAACTACCTTATAAGTGTCCTGTTATTTTTTATACTTTAAAGCGTAAAACTTAAAACTCTTGTTATCTTCTGTATAGTCGTTCCCTTTTTGTTCATGATAGGAAATTGAATATTGGCGTTTTCTTGGTTTTAATTTTTGAGTATATTTTGTTTTATTTTTCGGTGAAGAGTCTCCAGCTGAATCAGGAGCACATTCATCAACAATGACAGTGACAATATCACCACCAAGAATTTTCAATGGATTGTTTTAGGCAAAGAACATATCAGCAAGCTGCAGCTGTTGCTGATGCAACAACAACAACTTCCTCAACATCAACAAGCTCACTCTTCTTTCTCGAATGGATGACCAGATTAATCTATTTTCTTTGGAACTTCTCATAATTTCAAGTTTGCTTTAATGGCCACAACAATCTAGTATATTAGTGCATCTACAAATTACACACCTCTCCCTCCAACCCACCCCACCAAAAGAAAAGGATGTTTAAATATGACATCTATGAATGATGGAAGATTAGGTTTATAAATATATAAACCTTTGCTACCTAGTTTTATCCACCTTCTTATTGCACAAGACTTTGAGTTCGTTAATCAAATTATCATAGTATAGAGAGAAGACCTAATCTTATTATCATATGCATGCACTTAGACATTGATTAATCTTCAATTATGAAAGAATTTAAGTTTCGCACGTTTCCCCTCACTTTGTATTTTGGCCTAATATAAATCGTTGCTTAATTGATAGTTGAATATGATGGGCAAGAGAAATTAAATTCAAATGTTTTCACGGAAAAAAATGCAGTTTCTATTTTTGCTGTAAGGGTTGAACATGGCAGGCAAGTGCAGGCAGGTGAATTCCCATGTTTCATAATTTGCATCATTATATTTTTCTTTTGTCTGGTATTTCTTTTTATGGAAAAAAGCATTAAAAAAGGGTCCCCTCTTTTATACGTTTGACAGCATATTCAGAGGTTATTCAACTTGGGATAGATAATTATTTTATTCTCTCTTAAAAATAACGTACTTACTACAACACAACATTTCACCACGTATAAAAATTGGTAAATAAGCAAATTAAAAAACAATTAAAAATGGTGTATGATAGTGAAGCTGTTCCCTGCATCGATGCTGTTTTTTTTCAAGCTTTTATGCGTCGAGGGTCCCTCGGCCTATATATAAAAGGATTTTTAATGATCAAATTCCATATGAATATCTAGTACTATTTCATGGTCTTCTTTCATTCTCTATTTTCCCTTTCTTTCTTGTTTTCTTAATAAATGATATCTTTGCTTTTAATCGGACCAACTGTTGTCCATGAGTACTGGCTTTTTAGGTTTTTCTATGTATCAATTGTTTGAGCTTTCTTGTCGGTGAGATATCATTCAAAGGAATTTATATTTTTTGTGTAAGAAACAGTTCTAGAATTTAAATTTGGAATGTCACTAACTTATTATTCAATATTTTGTCTATTGAATATAAAATATAGTATTTTTATGATAAATTTCTTAACATGTATATATAAAGACTAAACTAAAATTATTGAGTTCAGCAGAATCTATAAATTATATTCTACATCCGTCACCACAACCTAGTACAATTGACAAGACCGCACAGAGCTGATAGAAAATACGCATATAAACGCAGCGGAAGCAAGCACCCAAGATCATATTCTCACATGTAAACTAGACAAACATAATCAAATACGAGATTGTAACACTAACCTTTTGAAGCTGTTGCACAAGTATTCAATAGCGTCTGTGCTCTCCTACGATCTTCTGCTGTGTATCCTGAAGCTCTATAAACGTAATACTTGAGTGGCAAGTATTTCGGCTAAAGAAGAATAATCCTTAGGTTTTATTGCTTTCTTTATAACCCACGTTTTTAGGGTAAACCTAGCCAAAAACGTATAAGAGTCTACTAACCCACCAAGGATGTGTAGCAGTCTCCTAACCCACCAAGGATACTATTATTCCTTTTAATTTCCTTGTTCTAGAATATTCAGGCACAGCAGGAACCACAGATTTAATAACGAGGCTTCCTATTGTGGTATTAATTCGGAATATGAATGAATTAATCCTACCACAATAAATTATAATTTATTTCACTAGAAAACTGTAATTGTACTCCTCTGTTTAATTTCGAAATCATTCATTAAAAACTTATTTAACTTCCCGTGTTAAGATTACAGACACCAATCAAATAAATTAAATTACTGACAATTTAATTCATCGACTAATTTAATCCTTTATACTTCCGCTTAACTTATTTCATGTGACGGATACAAAGTCCACCTGCAGGGTTTTCACTTGAAAACTTATAAGCATCCATAAAGGGGTATCACCAATCTCAAGGACAAGACACAGATTCTATCAAGTAATTGTTATTTCACAAATGCACTTTGCCATTATCCAATTTACCAGGAATACATTAACTCGCCGTTCAGTCGTACCTTTTAATAAATCAAAATAATGAACGAAGCACATTGATCATAACAATCATATCAAGATTAAGAGCATAAGAACATTCAATGAGCTAGAGAGGTAGTTTTATATATTCAGCATAAAAACACTTATCTCTACTTGGTCCGTCCAATACACAAAAATGTACTAGTATAAGAAGTTGGAACTGAACTATTCCCATAATCAAGATAGATTATAATTTAATCTTATGCTACAATCATCAAGATACTTTGTTCAGTTTCATCTTTGATTGTGAACATTAACTTTATAACTTATAAGAACCTACAATTTAATCTTCCGCGCATGAGCTAAAGCTCCATACACTAAATCGTCCACTATATAAGTAAAGAGCACACATATGAACAAATGATCTATTTAAATTAAGACTTCATTGAATTGAATAAATAAATAAATAATTATTCCAAAAAAAATAAAAACATAATACTATAATCAAACCGCATGGTTAATAGTATATCCTAACAATCTCCCACTTAGACTCATAAACCATGCACCTACAACTCTAATACCCATTTCTTCTACATGCTTGTCAAAAGTCTTCTGCGGCAAGCTTTTGGTAAACGGGTCTGCCAAATTGTCCGTTGATGCAATCTTCAAAACTTTTACCCCTCCCCTCTGAACAATGTCATGAATTAAATGATATTTGTTTACTCCTCTTAGGGCTTCGTGGTTCCTTTAAGTTTGCAACCGCACCACTGTTATCACAATAAAGTATAATTGGTGCTTGTACTGAAGGGACAACACCAAGCTCTTTCAGGAAGTTCCCGAGCCAAACAGTCTCAGAGGCAGCCACATATTCGGCTTCCATGGTGGAATCAGCAACACATGATTGCTTAATACTCCTCCAACTTATGGCTCCTCCTCCTAAGGTAAACACATGTCCTGAGGTAGATTTTCTAGAATCTCTATTTGACTGAAAATCTGAGTCTGTATACCCAATGGGTATAAGATCGCTTGAGTGAAAAACAAACATATAATCCCTAGTCCTTTTCAGGTACTTGATTATATGCTTAATGGCAGTCCAATGTTCTTTCCCAGGATTAGACTGAAATATGCTAACTATGCCAACAGCAAAGCAAATGTCAGGTCTAGTACATAGCATTACATACATAAGACTCCCTACAGCAGAAGCATAAGGAATTGCCTTCATCTTCTCTATCCCATCAGCCGTATTAAGAGACTGATCCTTGGACAGAGAGATTCCATGCCTAAAAGGAAGGAATCCTTTTTTGGAATCTTGCATGCTAAATCTGGCGAGGATAGTATCAATATAAAGTGCTTGAGACAAGCCTAATATCCTTTGCTTGCGATCTCGCGTGAGCTTGATCCCAAGAATATGAGCTGCTTCTCCCAAGTCCTTCATATCAAAATGTGAGGACAACCACTCCTTGACTGAATTCAACATGCCCACATTATTTCCTATGAGCAAGATATCGTCTACATACAGTACCAAAAACGCTACTTTTCCTCCATCCTATTTTTTATTGACACAAGACTTGTTTTCACATTGATCAAAACCGAAAGTCTTAATCGACGTGTCAAAACAAGTTTTCCGTGCCCTAGATGCCTGTTTCAATCCATAAATGGATTTTTTCAACTTACACAGCATGTGCTCATCACCGCTTTTCTTGAAACCGTCTGGTTGTGCCATAGAAATGCACTCATCAAGACTCCCATTAAGGAAAGCCGTCTTGACATCCATTTGCCAGATCTCATAATCATAATGAGAAGCAATAGAGAAGAGGATTCTTATTGATTTAAGCATGGCTACCGGTGAAAAAGTTTCCTCATAATCGATCCCTTCTATTTGAGTAAACCCTTTCGCAACAAGCCTTGCTTTAAAAGTTTGCACTTTTCCATCCATTCCTCTCTTTTTCTTATAGATCCATCTACAACCAATAGGTTTGACTCCCGCAGGTGGTTCCACAAGATCCCAGACTTTATTGGAGTAAATAGACTCCATTTCAGATTTCATAGCAGCAATCCATTTTTTAGCATCTATATCCTGTAGTGCTTCGTCGTAATTTAGAGGTTCTGTATTAGTCTCTTCAGGGATCTTATCGTAAGATTCTCCCAAGAGTATATATCGAAAAGGTTTTCTAATAATTCTCCCACTACGACGAGACACTACAGGTGCATTTTCGTCCACGACATCATCATGAAGAACTGGGTGCTCAACGTTATTCTCCTCACCTTGTGGTGCCAGGATTTCATGAGCTTCTTCTTCAATCGCAGGTTGCACAATTGCAGGTTGCTCAACATTATACCCACTGTTTTGGGGCAGCGAGATGTTGGGCAATGCCTCTTGTGCGTCCTCTTGCCTATTGACATTCCTCCCACTACGAGAACGCAGTGGTAAATCAATACTGGCTGCCGGGATGTGTTTTGGAGATTGATCTTTTGTTATTTCTTTGCTCAATTCTTGTAAAACAAGTTTGCTTCTAGGAACATGGTTTATTAAATAATCCTCTTTCAGAAATTTGGCATTTGTTGTAACAATCACCTTCTTTTCTTTTGGACAATAAAATAAACCCCCCTTTGTTCCTTTTAGATATCCAATAAAAACGCACACCTCTATTCTCGATTCCAATTTATCTGTTTTCCCTTTCAACACATGTGCTGGACAATCCCAAACTCGAATATGCCGCAGACTAGGTTTGTGCCCAGTCCACAATTCTGTTGGAGTTGAAGGTACTGACTTGGAAGGAACCAAATTCAGAATGTAATTAGCTGTTTCTAAAGCATATCCCCAAAACAATGAGGTCAGATCGGAATAACTCAACATTGATCTGACCATTTCCATAAGGGTTCTATTTCTTCTTTCTGCTACACCATTTTGTTGTGGTGTTCCTGGAGCAGATTATTGAGACGTTATTCCACAATCTGATAAGTATCTAATGAATTATGCAGAAAGGTATTCACCACCGCGATCAGATTGCAATGATTTGATATGTTTATCATGTCGTTTATCCATTTCTGTCTTAAATTCTTTGAATTTCTCAAAGCACTCAGACTTACGGCGCAACAAATAAATATATCCGTATTTAGAGTAGTCATCTGTGAAAGTCACAAAATATTCAAAACCACCTCTTGCTTGTATATTCATAGGTCCACACAAATCGGAATGGATTAATTCTAACTTATCACCGGCTCTATTTCCTTTAGAAGGGAAGGGTCTCTTGGTCATTTTTCTTCTAAACAGGATTCACATGTTGGTAGTGCCTCCACTTTCAATGAACGCAGGGGTCCATCAGAAACCAACCTTGATATCCTATTTAGATTTATATGACCTAGACGTAAGTGCCATAAATAAGTTTGACTCAATTCAGAAATACGCTTTCTTTTATGTGACAGGTCAACGTTATTTAGCTCTTTTGGTTGTATGATTTCAGGAGGAATATTAAGTATAAACAAATCATTTACTCTAGCAGCAGTGTAAATAAAAAGTCTATTATACTTAATAATAGCAGAGTTATTAATAAAAAAGACATTATAACTAGCATCCAATAATCTAGAAACTGAAAGCAAATTCCTTCTAATGGAAGGTACATATAAGACGTCTTTTAAATTCAAAACTCTATCACTACTAAACTCAACTCTAATATATCCTAGTTTCATTTCCAGTTAACATAATTCGGACCCTCTAACTTGTTTTGGTTCAGAATAACGGTAAGTGGGTTGAAGGAAGACATGATTAATCTGGAAGATATAAACATCAAATAGATCATTAGATATGTTGAACAAATAATAAAATTCAAACCACNTGTGAAAGTCACAAAATACATTCAAAACCACCTCTTGCTTGTATATTCATAGGTCCACACAAATCGGAATGGATTAATTCTAACTTATCACTGGCTCTATTTCCTTTTGAAGGGAAGGGTCTCTTGGTCATTTTTCCTTCTAAACAGGATTCGCAGGTTGGTAGTGCTTCTACTTTTAATGAACTCAGGGGTCCATCAGAAACCAACCTTGAGATCCTATTTAGATTTATATGACCTAGACGTAAATGCTATAAATAAGTTTGACTCAATTCAGAAATACGCTTCCTTTTACGTGGCAGGTCAACGTTATTTAGCTCTTTCGGTTGTAGCACATCAGGAGAAATATCAAGTATAAACAGATCATGTACTCTAGCAGCAGTGTAGATAAAAAGTCTATTGTACTTAATAATAGCAGAGTTATTAATAAAAAAGACATTATAACCAGCATCCATTAATCTCGAAACTGAAACAAATTCCTTCTAATGGAAGGTACATATAAAACGTCTTTTAAATTCAAAACTCTATCACTACTAAACTCAACTCTAATATATCCTAATGCTAAAGCTAGTGCTGGTTCGCCATTGGCTTGAAAAACGCAAACTTCATTCTCACTTAGCCGTCGCGTTTCCTGGAACCCCTGCAAAGAAGTGCAGATATGATTAGTGGCTCCCGAATCTATATACCATGACATGGTAGAAACAGTCGCTAAACAAGTTTCAACGACATTTAAATATGAATTACCTTGCTTATTCATCTTAGCCAGATAGTTGGGACATTGTTTGTTGTGGTGCCCAGGCTGCTTGCAGTGAAAACACTTGCCCTTAGGCTTGCTTACACCACCAGCAGCACCTCCGGGTGCCACAACCTTGCGAGCCTTTTTCTTTTTCTGTCCGCCTTTCGGCTTAGAAACTGAACCTTTCTCAACAGTCATTGCCACAACAGGGGCTTGTTGCTTGATAATGGACTCTGCCGCCTGCAGCTCATTCAACAATTTCGCCAGTGACAAATCCATTTTGTTCATATAGTAGTTCAAGCGAAATTGCTGAAAACTATCAGGCAGAGTCTGTAGGACCACCTCAACTTGAGATTCCTTATCAATCACTGCTCCAAGTACCTCGAGTTCGTTCAGAAGACTCATCATGTCAAGTACATGCTTCCTAACCGAAGATCCTTCAGCCATCTTAGTGTTCAAAAGGGCTTTCATGGCTGTCTGCTTAGCCGCACAATTTTGCTCTCCGAACATCTCTTTGGGATTTTCAAGCATATCGTACGCAGACCCCATTGACTGATGCTGATGTTGCAAAATATTCGCCATGGAGGCAAGAATGTAACATTGCGCCATCTCATCAGCCTTAACCCATTTATCATAGGCCTTAATCTGATCTTCCGAAGCATTCTCTCCAGGTTTTTCCGGGCACTCATCAATCAGCACAAATTTGTAACCTTCAGCAGTTAGGACAATATCCAAGTTTCGTTTCCAGTCAACATAATTCGGACCCTCTAACTTGTTTTGGTTCAGAATAAAGGTAAGTAGGTTGAAAGAAGACATGATTAATCTGGGAGATATAAACATCAAATAGATCATTAGATATGCTGAAAGAATAATAAAATTCAAACCACACATCACACATAAAACCATGCTTACCGAACAGTTAAATTCGATAGGGAAACTTAACTATTCAGGCAAAATATATGAGTCATGCCAGATATATTACCCCATGAAAATCAGAACCAACTCAAATGGAGAATAAACGAATAATTTATATTAGGTAGATATCACATTAAATTATCCCTAGTTCTATTGAACCAACGTGTAACTCAGATGGAGAGTCAAGACAAGTTATCAATTAACTAAGGATTACAACACAATAATTAACCACAATGAATCTATCCGATGGGGAGGAAGACCTATGTCAACACATAAACTCATTATATTACTGCTACATACAATGGAGACCATAGAGAATGAACCCTAACACCATTATTTGTTAAAATAAAAATTTTCGTTAACAAATTTTTTTCTGAAAACAGAAAAACGCCCAAAAACACATATAAACGCAGCGGAAGCAAGCACCCAAGATCATATTCTCACATGTAAACTAGACAAACATAATCAAATACGAGATTGTAACACTAACCTTTTGAAGCTGTTGCACAAGTCTTCAATAGCGTCTGTGCTCTCCAGGTCTACGATCTTCTGCTGTGTATCCTGAAGCTCTATGAACGTAATACTTGAGTGGCAAGTATTTCGGCTAAAGAAGAATAATCCTTAGGGTTTTATTGCTTTCTTTATATACCTACATTTTTTAGGGTAAACCTAGCCAAAAATGTGTAGGAGTCTACTAACCCACCAAGGATGTGTAGCAGTCTCCTAACCCACCAAGGATACTATTTTTCCTTTTAGTTTCCTTGTTCTAGAATATTCAGGCACAACAGGGACCACAGATTTAATAACGAGGCTTCCTATTGTGGTATTAATTCGGAATGTGAATGAATTAATCCTACCACAATAAATTATAATTTATTCCACTAGAAAACTGTAATTGTACTCCTCTGTTTAATTTCGAAATCATTCATTAAAAACTTATTTAACTTCCCGTGTTAAGATTACAGACACCAATCAAATAAATTAAATTACTGACAATTTAATTCATCGACTAATTTAATCCTTTATACTTCCGCTTAACTTATTTCATGTGACGGATACAAAATCCACCTGCAGGGTTTTCACATGAAAACTTATAAGCATCCATAAAGGGGTATCATCAATCTCAAGGACAAGACACGGATTCTATCAACTAATTGTTATTTCACAAATGCACTTTGCCATTATCCAATTTACCAGGAATACATTAACTCGCAGTTGAGTCGTACCTTTTAATAAATCAAAATAATGAACGAAGCACATTGATCATAACAATCATATCAAGATTAAGAGTATAAGAACATTCAATGAGCTCGAGAGGTAGTTTTATATATTCAGCACAAAAACACTTATCTCTACTTGGTCCGTCCAATACACAAAAATGTACTAGCATAAGAAGTCGGAACTGAACCATTCCCATAATCAAGATAGATTATAATTTAATCTTATGCTATAATCATCAAGATACTTTGTCCAGTTTCATCTTTGATTGTGAACATTAACTTTATAACTTATAAGAACCGACAATTTAATCTTCCGCGCATGAGCTAAAGCTCCATACACTAAATCGTCTACTATATAAGTAAAGGCACACATATGAACAAATGATCTATTTAAATTAAGACTTCATTGAATTGAATAAATAAATAAATAATTTTTCTAAAAAAAATAAAAATATAATACTATAATCAAACCGCATGGTTAATAGTATATTCTAACAAGAGCACGAAACATTCTTTGACATTGTATAGATAACTTGGATTCTACAATTAAAAATATCCACAAAAATTTTTAATGTTAAATCCTACTATTAGGGGTGTAAAAAAAAAACCTATAAACTGCATCAAACCTGTCCATTAAACTGTCATATTGAAACTCTACTATGATCAAGTTTCCACAAAGCTAAAATGTCTTGAGAAGTTATTAGAAGATAATAATAATAATAGTAAAAAATGATATCTGAGTAGGGAATAATAAGGTTTTTCTCGATAAAGATAAGTCTTTTTTCTTTGTCTCGAGAAAGATAAATTTATTGAGTAGGCAAAAAATCTGCCTCTGGAATATTTAGCCTAAAATGGCATTAAAAAACGTCATCGATCAAGATCACCCAAGACATAGCGAGATTAATTGCCGAGGTGTCGATATGAGCCGTGGTCGAGACATTGATAGAGATCGCGGTCAAGATGTCAACAAGAGTCGAGGTCGAGATTGACTACTAGTGATAGGACTTGTAACGGCTAATTTGTCAGAACAGGGTATTAAAAGGGGAATATTCTACTGAATATTCTTAATGTTTGTACTATTAGGGTTTCCTAAGAAAAAAGTCCCATATATATAGAAAGAAGAGACAATGATAGGGGCATGTAATATCGATTCTGATAAGAATACTTTTGAAACGAAGACTTTCTATCTTGAAAAAATATAAAGACTACCTTTTGATAAAGATTTTGGGCCATATTATTCCACCTTTCCATCGGATTCGAAGATTGTTCATACAAATCTTGAACTTATCTGTTATTCATCATTGTTAGGAGAAATATTCGTTCAACCCACTCCTTATTGGGTCAATCTTTCTCCTTATTTACTTAAATACCATTTATTGTCATTTATTGTTAGTTACACCTCCATTAGTGTTCAGGCTTGAAGGATATTGCATTCATTGTCATCAATCATTTACGGGATCTGTCCCATCTACTATACGTTTTCAAGATTAGTGTCTAGAGTTATTACTCTTAACTAGATTTAACCCCTTGTTACATAAATTTAATAGTTTAACCGGGAGTTATATTTTTTGGTCAAATAATTTGGAGCCGTCAGTGGGGATTTTCTAGCTAAGTCATTTAGTTTCTTCTAGATCTACAACTGACACTGGTTACTGAAGTAAAAAAAAAACAGCAAAAGAACTTTCTTCTCTTTGTATGCACAGATTTAACAGAGAAGAAAGAACGAGAGTAATGAGCAACCTCCATCCAACCTCACGAACATCATCCACGAGAGTTCTCAAGCAGTAGATGAGGACACAACACCCAATGCCTCACCTAGGCAAGGTGGATCACCCCCTCCCACTGCATCATCAATAAATCCCATGGCAAGACCGCCTCCACATCCGTGAAAGAGGAGACATCGCCAGCAATAACGAAGCTCCTTGAGGCTTGGGTGACTGATAGATTGACCAGCGTCCTCCATAAGCCCGTCCAGGACGCGGCTGCAGTAAAGGTGAGATCATGAGCTGCACCATCAGGGGCAAGCAACGTGATCAACCTCCTCCACCCACAACGACAGGTATTGCTCACAATGTTGTTAACAATGCAGGCGATGACGCTCTCACTGCTATTCTGAAAAGGACGGAGGAAATGGAAAATAAGAATAAGACACTTCGAGATCAAATGAGAGAGCACAATGAAAGGGTCGATAAAATACCGGTCGCTCCTAAGTTATTGCCGAAGAGAGACGCCGGTTGGTTCGTCGAGCAGCCGTACAGTGACAGCGCCGCACCACATGCCATACCAAAGACCTTTAATATGTCGCCTTACCTGAAAATATACGATGGGACAATCGATCTCGAAGGTCATGTGACCCATTACGTCACCGCTGTGAAAGGCAATGATCTCGCCAAAGGACAAGTATCCTCCATTCTACTAAAGAAATTCGATGAAACCCTCACGGGAGGTGCATTAACCCGGTACTTGCAGTTGCCAGCACGTTCTAGCGAAACCTATGAGAAAATGGCCGAAAGTTTGTGACGGCCCATGTTGGGGCCAAGAAGGCCGAGGCAAGAGTGAATGATATTTTTCCTATCAAACAGTCCCCGGGATAAGGACTGAGGGACTTCCTCACCCGTTTCAACCGAGTGAGAATGACTCTACCCTATGTATCAGAAGGAATAGAAGTAGTCGCTTTTCAAAACGGGTTGAATAGAAATGGTTCGAGAGTGACGAGAAAATTATTAAGTCGGCTCATGAAATACCCCCCCCCCGACAACTTGGAACGAAATACATAATGCATACTGCGCCGAAGTACGAGCAGTCGAAGACGACCTCAATGGGCGACTCATCGACTGACTTTAGTACAAGCAGAATCCAGAAAAGATCGGAAAGTGATATCAGAAGAGACCCGATGACCTCACGGTCGAACCGGGAACGGCATCTCCCATATGTTAGGACTACCGTTGTATCCTAACCTCGCCATGAAGAAGGCCCACTCCGATCAAGAACAGGGACTCACCGAAATGAAATAGGTATTTCCCCTTTATTATCCGCTCACAATTTTTGCATGTTACCTACAGAGATCGTCTACGCCTTGGAGAAGCTAGGACCAAAGGTAAAGTGGCCGCAGAAAATGAGGTCAGACCCTAATACCAGAAAATCAGACGCCCTCTGTGAGTTCCATCAAGAGCGAGGACACAAAACCGAAGATTGCATCGCCCTAAGACACCTCAAAGAATTGCTGAGTGATCGGGGAAGAACCAACTTTGCTAGGGGGCGCAAACATCATCAAGGGCTGCCGAAGACGCCCTAGCCGGCCCACACCATCCAGATGATAATTGGTTGAGTAGACGGCGCTTTCATTAATAGCGTGAAGTTCACTACGACCCAGAAGCTCAAACGGTCGATCACCCATGGACGGTATGATGAACTCGAAAAAGTATCATCTTCTATAAGTCAGATACCAACGGTTTGGCATTCCCTTATCATGAGGCTCTTGTTATTACTTTACAAATTTTAGATACCGACGTAAGACGGATTATGGTAGACGACAGGATCAGAGCGTGTATTATCCCTCCCCGAGTACTCACACAAATGAAACTCGAAGACAAGATAGTACCACGCTGCATCACACTAATAGGATTTAACAATGCAGTTGAACGAACATATGGCGAGATCACACTCCTCGTCTTGGCGGGTGGCGTCACTCTGGAGACCACATTCTACATAATGGACCAGGATACGGCATACAATGCCATAATAGAGCGACCGTGGATACATTACATGAGGGCCATACCCTCCAGCTTGTACCAAGTCATCAAATTCGCAACCCCATGGGGCATATTCAGCAGAAGCGGGGAACAATGCACATCCCAAGAGTGTTACGCATCGCCCTAGACTGCACGACCGCTCAACAAAGGAGAGACAGAGAAAGAAGCATAGCAACCAACATGGTCGAGATTAGAAGGCAACGACATCGAGGACGTCATCAGAGATCCTGATGTGGTCGGAGCTGCAGGATCGACCATAGAGGACCTCGATCCCGTTCAGCTAGACGCCAACGACCACAGCGAGAAAGCTTACATCGGCTGCAAACTCCAAGAACTAGGTAAGTTCTGCATAATTCTAATTGCTAACGCGGACTAGTTTGCTTTTAGCCATGAAGATATGCCAGGTATCCCAAAGGAGATCGCAACACACAGATTGAACATCGACCTACTCTACCCCCGGTAAGGCAGGTACGACGCAAGATTAACCCCGCAATCAATAACGCAATGTGCGAAGAAGTGGAAAAACTACTGGAAAATGGTTCCATCAGGGAGTCGAAGTATCCCCAATTGGTCGCGAACGTGGTCATGGTGAAAAAGAAGAATGACAAGTGGCGGATGAGTGTAGACTTCACCGATCTAAACAAAGCCTGCCCCAAGGACTCGTTCCCATTGCCCCACATCGACCCGCTCATCGACGCGACAGCCGGGCACGAGGTTCTAAGTTTCTTGGATGCTTACTCGGGCTACAACCAGATTCTTATGGCGGAAGAGGATCAGGAAAAGACCACCTTCATCACCCACCAGGGAACGTACTGCCACAGGGTCATGCCTTTCGGATTAAAAAATGCAAGGGCAACTTATCAAAGGTTGGTGACGAGGATGTTCAAAGAATAAATCGAAAAGACGATGGAGGTATACATCGATGACATGCTGGTCACGTCCAAAAGAAGGGAAGATCACATCAAACACTTAAGAGAAGTATTCCACATACTCAGGCAATATGGCATGAAATTGAACCCCGAGAAATGTGCATTCGGCGTGACCTCAGGGAAATACTTGGGCTTCCTAGTGTCGCAGCGGGGTATCGAGGTCAATCCCGACCAAATCAAGGCCATCGAGGGTATATCAGAACACTTGACTACTAGAAAGCAAGTCCAGAAGCTAACCGGCCGAATAGTCGCTCTATCAAGGTTCATCTCGCGATCCTTTGATGGATGCCACAAGTTCTTTGGCGAACTCAAAAAAGAGAAAGGCCTCCAATGGACCCCTGAGTGCGTCCAATCACTGAAGGAGTTAAAGGTGTACCTATCCTCGCCGCCGTTGCTCTTAAAACCGGAACCAGGACAACCTCTTCTCATTTATCTCGCCGTGTCCGAGGTAGTTGTGAGCTCAGTTTTAGTCCAAGAAAATAAAGGTATGCAATATCCCATTTATTACATAGGCAAAACGCTGGTCGACGCCGAGACGAGGTACCCCCATCTTGAAAAACTAGCCCTGGCCTTAGTCGTAGCTTCACGAAAGCTTAGACCATATTTTCAATGCCATCTCATCTCGGTCGTCACGACTTTCCCCCTAAGAAGCATTTTGCACAAACCCGAACTTTCGGGCAGATTGGCCAAATGAGCCATTGAACTAAGCGAGCATGATATTACATATCGACCGCGAACGGCAATAAAGCCTCAGGTCCTCGCTGACTTCAGTGCGCACATATTGCCCGAAGTCGAAAAGGAAGTCATCCACGCTCCTTCTCATATACACAACCTCTGGGTCCTATACACTGACGGTGCATCTAACGCGTCGGGGTCCGAGATGGGACTCGTACTCGAAGTCCTAACAGGCGAAGTGATTCGCCAGTCCATTAGATGCCCAGACATGAATAACAACGAGGCCGGGTATGAGGCCGTAATTACAGGATTATGACTAGCACTCAAATAGGGGGTGAAGCGGAAAAGGCTAGGCTGCAACTCTCAGCTCGTGGTCAACCAAGTCACAGGGACTTTCCAAATCAAGGAAATGAGGTTACAAAAATACCAGCCCGAAATCTGCAAACTACTACCCGAGTTCGACGAATGTTAGCTCGACCAGATTCCCGGAGCATAGAATATCAAGGGGGATGGCCTCGCCAATATAGCGGCAGCCACTAAAAACATCACAACCGGAGACCAAAATATGGTCCACCTCCTCAACTCGTCGATAGACCAAATCGAGGTAAAAACTATAAACCTAAGTTGGGACTGGCGCAATCGTATTATTACATATTTGCAGGACAGCGTACTCCCTAGTGACAAAAAAGAAGCCATGAAGTTGCAAATGCAAGCGGCCAGGTATGGCCTCGTTTACAAAGACCTGTACAAAAGGACATCTGGCGGCCCCCTTGCGAAATGATTGGGCCCAAATCAGATGCGACGTGTCCTAGAAGAAGTGCAGGAAGGTCACTGTAGAGCTCATTCTGGCAACCGAGCGTTTGTCTGGTGCCTCATACAAGCAGGATACTATTGGCCCACCATGAAAAAGGAGGCCTCGAACTTCGTAAACAAATGCGAGCAATGCCAGAAGTATGCCCCAATGATCCACCAAGCAGGTGAACGCCTACACTGAGTAACTTCCCCTTGGCCATTCGTCAAATGGGGAATGGATATCATGGGCCCACTCCCGGCCGGACGAGGCAACGTACGATTTCTCTTAGTTTTAACTGACTATTTCTCTAAATAGGTGGAAGCAGGAGCATTCGCCCAAATACGGGAACATGAAGTAATCGCTTTCATATGGAAGAACATCATATGCCGTTTTGGTCTCCCCAAAGAAATCAGTTGCAACAACGGACCTCAATTTGCAGGAAAGAAGGTCGCCGACTTTTTAGAAAAATGGCATATCAAAAGAATACCGTCAATGCCTTAGCTCCCCGAGGGTAACGAGCAAGCGAAATCCTCCAAAAAGTCAATACTGAATATCATGAAGAAGAAGTTCGAAGACGCCAAGGGACTGTGGCCGGAGATATTACCAGAAGTACTCTGGGTGTACCGAACAACGCCAAAAACGAGCACAGGGGAAATGCCATACCCGTTAGTCTATGGGACCGATGCAGTAATACCAGTCGAGGTCGGAGAACCCAGCCTAAGATACTTCCGTAAAAGCAGACGGCCAGAACGATGACGGTAGAAGACAGGAGCTCGATGAAGTCGAGGAATGAAGATATATGGCCTATGTGAGAGTGGTCGCCCAAAAGAAGCAAGCAGAACGCTACTATAACCAAAGGGAAAAAATCAGGCCGCTTAAAGTCGGGGACTACGTGCTGAAATCTAAAACACAAGCAAGCAAAGACCCACGAGAAGGCAAACTAGGAACAAACTGGGACGGCCCCTACAAAGTCACAGCAACGGCAGGCAAAGGGTCATTCACACTAGAAACAATGGAAGGAAAGCGACTACCAAACAACTGGAACATTACACCCCTCAAGTACTTCAACATTTAAAGGAAGAGTCCCCAAAGTCGCACTCTTTTTCCCTCAATCGAGTTTTGTCCCAATTGGGTTTTCACGAGAAGGATTTTAAATGAGGCGAGGACGGGGATACTTCAGGATTGAAGTGCTTACAGACGAGGGCACTGGACGGCTAGTTCATTACTCGATCTCTCACTATTTTTCCAATTCGACCAATGCAGGGACTAGATAGGCTGGGACTGGGACTGAACTACCAGCCAGCGGCAGGAAAATATGTAAATCTCTCCAAGAATATGAATAAAGCACAAATATATGAAGTTTATCTCCGCTCTCCCCAATAAAAGGTTACATTCGACCTCGTTCGAATTAACACCTACTCGGCCCACGGCCTCAATTAAAGGTTACATTCGACCTCGTTTGAATTAACACCTACTCGACCCACGGCCTCAATTAAAGGTTACGTTCGACCTCGTTCGAATTAACACCTACTCGGTCCATGGCCTTAATTAAAGGTTACGTTCGACCTCGTTCGAAGTAACACCTAATCGTCCCACGGCCTCAATTAAAGGTTATATTCGACCTCGTTCGAATTAACACCTAATCGGCCCATGACCTCAATTAAAGGTTACATTCGACCTCGTTCGAATTAACACCTAATCGGCCCACGACCTCAATTAAAGGTTACATTCGACCTTGTTCAAATTAACACCTAATCAGCCCACGGCCTCAACTAATATAAGGTTACATTTAACCTTGTTCGAATTAATACCTAATCAGCCCACGGCTTTAATTAATATAAGGTTACATTCGACTTCGTTCGAATTAACACCTACTCGACCCACAACCTCATTTGATTAAAATGAGGTTACATTCGGTCTAGTTCGAATAAACACCTATTCGGCCCACGGCCTCAATTAATTAAAGGTTACATTCGACCTCGTTTTAATAAACAACTATTAAGCTCCCTCAAACAAATCCGTTACGACAATGGCAATCAAGCAACAAATAAGAAAAGCACATAAATCCGAAAAAAGAAAATAAGCCAGGTACGAATAACAAAACTAATATCTCATACTGAAGAATAGTTTTTACTAAGGCTGCACGCCTATAAAAGTACACACGTCCATGACTAAGACACAAAAAAAAAGAGAACTAATCACCACTCCGCTCAGCAGCGCCACCCGCTTGATCGCCCAGACCGTCTTCACCTATCTCATCGCTTTCGCCAACAGGATATTCATCCTCATACCAAGTACCCTGTTCAATTCGATCCATGCTCGCACCTTCCT